>JMFS01115084.1:0-39111 GCA_000699545.1 Podiceps cristatus
CTTCACCTGACCGCCACGACTTTTCAAATGTTACGGAGAGAGGCTTGGTGACTACATTGACCAATTCCCTCAGGACTCTGGGATGTATCTCTTCCGGTCCCCTTGACTTATGCCTGTTCAGGTTCCTCAGGTGATCTCGAACCTGATCTTCTCTTACAGCGGGAGGGGTTTTACCCTCCTGGTCCCCCTCCTGCTCTCCATCGACTCGGGAGGGGTAAGGAGAGAGGCTGCCAGTGAAGACTGAGGCAAAAAAGTTGTTGAGTACCTCAGCCTTCTCTCTTATGTATAGTGTAACTTTTGTTGTCCCATAGAGACAAATTAATACTGTCTTTCTAGTACAGTACAAGATCTGGCACTGCCTCATGCTTTGATAGAACACAAGTGAACCCATCATCATGTGTGCTATTTCTGTACTTGCTGCTGCACAAGGGTTACTGGGAGGGGGGGAGGTATTGAGTGCATGCAGAATCCCATAATCCTCATTGCATAAGCATCAGGAATTTGCAAGAGTGCAAGTATATTATATGACTAGCTCTTTCAGCAGTAATATCTTCTTAACAGTATTTTTTGTTTTATCCCTTAATGAAAAAACACAAGAGATGTTTCAAACAGCTGTTCCCTAGTGCACACAGGATAGTTAGTCACAAAAATATTTGCAGTCATAATATACAAGTAGTTATCACTGAGCATTATTAGTCCTTTATATCTGAACCCAAAAATAAAACTGAAAAATCTAAATTTTAGCAAATTCTGTGGCATCACTTGAAAGCACAGAATTTCTCATAACATGCACCAGTGGTCTCAGGCTGCATACCCACAACACCATAAAGAAAGTCTCTTGGTTTAAAGTAAATCAGTTCAGTTTATCTTTAGTTGTGGTAATTTTTTCAGTCAGCTAATCATCCTTCCTTTGGGCTAATTTTCTAACATTGCTCTTTATTTGCTCACTACAGCTGTACTTAGGAGGAAGAGACACTAACACATAGTTGTATTTTTCACATTTATTCCTTTAAATGAAGTCAGAGAAACTCTCAATGTTAAGGAGTGAAAAATCTCAGGCAGTGTTTTCATTAAAACTTTGCTGGCAGCAACAACTGTGCCTCTGGCATTGAAGGTTGCCTGTGTGTTGCTCAGTTCTCAGTTGCTCTAATAGACCGTATAATTTCTTCCTGTTGATGTGATTCAACATGAGGAAGAACTTTCTTTTGTTATATTCTGACATTTTATAAATTATTATTTTTAAATTTAATACTTTTAAGGCCCTAATACAATGTTGTCAGTGTATTTAAAAGCTTTGAAAATACTAAGGCAAGGAAAGAGGTGTTATGAGGAAAGAGATAAGGTTTTGCTTGTAAGATCATTCTATACTTGTTTTCTATACTTTAGCGCTAAGAGAAGAATTTCTATTCCTTTGCTACTCCTGACTTGGAGGGATGCACCTACTAATGGAAATGGCCAATTCCTTTTTGCCTAAGCATCTGGTTCTGAAAATGCCACCTGAAATTTCATCATGGAAAAAAAAAAGGAGAAAGAACCATTCTGAGAATCCAGAATGCAGTGACATTAAGTTGGGCCACAAAGGTGTAAGATAAAATATAGGTGAATATCCTATTTCTCCTGCTAGTTTTTCTGACAAATGCCTAAATTGGTAAACCTTCAGCTAGATTTCTTATCAGTTTAGGTATCTTCATATATTCTCAAGGAACCTTATAGATACTAAGAGGAGGAGACCTTTTCATTTCAGTCTAATGGCAACTCCTTCTCTAAATACTGAGAGCCTCCCTCTCCAGCTATTTCTTTAGTACATGGTTATATTGCTTACAATCATATTCTTCAACTGGCAAGTTTTACTGCATTAGTTTTTCAGCAAGATCTATGAATAATTCTTAGGCATAGAGACATTTTCCTTTCCAGATTTTGTGTTTTCAATGTAAAATACCTTACTTCAGGTGGTTAATAATTAGGTTTAGTAAGTTTAATTCTTTGCATATGCAGGAACCATTGGCAAATAATTCGGGATATTTAAGAATACTCTATGGCACATTCAGAATACTATGATTCACAATAATTGGCTGATTTAAATCAGATCCATAAAGTATTATTTTTGTGATACACGACGTTCCAAAGGAAACTGCCACTGTAACTGCAGCCTTTCCGTAAGCAGTTGGGTGCGCGCTGTCCCTTAAATTCATTATTTTTTTACTTGGCTGTCCTGGTTTTGGCTGGGATAGAGATAATTTTCTTCATAGTAGCTAGTATGGTGCTCTGGTTTGGATCTGTGCTGGAAACAGTGTTGATAACAGAGGGATGTTTTAGTTACTGCTGAGCAGGGCTTGCACAGAGCCAAGGCCTTTTCTGCCTCTCACCCCACCCCACCAGCGAGGAGGCTGGGGAGGCACAAGGAGCTGGGAGGGGACACAGCTGGGACAGCTGACCCAGCTGACCTGCTGGAGTGAGTCCAGAGGAGGGCCACGAAGATGATGGGTGGACTGGAGCACCTCTCTGATGCAGACAGGCTGAGAGAGTTGGGTTTGTTCAGCCTGGAGAAGAGAAGGCTGTGGGGAGGCCTTCTAGCAGCCTTCCAATCCCTAAAGGGGGCCAACAAGAAAGCTGGAGAGGGACTTTTGACAAGGGCAGGTAGTGATAGGACAAGGGGTAATGGCTTTAAACTGAAGGAGGGTATATTTAGATGAGCTGTAAGGAAGAAATTCTTCACTCTGAGGGAGGTGAGGCACTGGCACAGGCTGCCCAGAGAAGTCGTGGAGGCCCCATCCCTGGAAGTGTTCAAGGCCAGGTTGGACGGGGCTCTGAGCAACCTGATCTAGTGGAAAGGTGTCCCTGCCTATGGTGGGGGAGTGGGTTAGAACTAGATGATCTTTAAGGTCCCTTCAACCCAAACCATTCTATGATTCTATGATATTCCATACCATACGATGTCATGCTCAGCATATGAAGCTGGAGGAAGAAGAAGGAAAGGCAGGATATTCGGAGTGATGGCATTTGTTTCCCCAAGTAACCATTACACATGCAGGAGCCTTGCTTTCCCGGACATGACTGAACACCTGTCTGCTGATGGGAAGTAGTGAATAAATTCTTTGTTTTGCTTTTCTTGTGCACAGCTTTTGCTTTTCCTGTTAAACTGTCTTTATCTCAACCCACAAGTTTTCTCATTTTTACCCTTCTGATTCTCTCCTCCATCTTACCAGGGAGGGAGTGACCAAGTGGCTGTGTGGTGCTTGGTTGCTGACTGGGGTTAAAACACAACATCAGCAACAGAACAGAAATTCTGTAGCGTGTGCTGGCTTTCTAGAGATTTTTCGTCTTGAAAGTGTATTTTGTGCTGTAACATCAGCATTGGGCAGAAGGGGAAGTGGAAAGCTTTTGTCTCGTACGCAGAGATGAACAATGTATTGTCTTGTCTTGCCTGCCAAAGGAACAGAGAAGTGAAGACTCGGGAAGACAGAACTGATAGGAAGGAGAAGACCCAAGGGAAACTTGTGAATGCACAGCGGTTTGATACCTAAGGCAACACTTTTTGAGTGATTTATATTGGTATCTTTAATTTGGGAAAGCTTAAAGCAAAATAAAGACACAATACAAAATGTTATCAGGAATCTAAGAAAGGGAAGGTCTGAGAATGCTGTTTCTGTTTGCTGCTTACTTCTGATGCATTTCATGAGCTGGGTAGGCCACCACCTCCTCTCTTTCTCTAGGTGGAACCCTCCTCATGGGAATCCTTGTGTGAGCAGTGCTGTAGGCTGAAGGGTTTTCTTTGTGGGAGTGAGAAGGTTTGTATATGGAGCTTATATAAAGTTTTATGTATATAGTCTCACTCACACATTATTATGTAATGAGAGAGAGAGAAAATATAAAAATATATAGAGATATGTATAAATCCTTGCCTTCTGTGTTGTGGCGGGATTCACTAAACAAAGTCGACAATGATTTAAATTCAAAGGATGAGAAATACAGCATAACCCATGTCCATCTAATTGCAGCAGCATCAGAAATGTTTCTTAATAATAACAGATAGCAAACTTAAGATTTATTTCAAAAACCAAGTCTATTGAGTTTTTCAGAGTTAGACCAGAAAACTACTTGTGTAGCTATCCCCACGTCTGTGCCCCAGACACGCATGCATGCATACTACTACAACTCCTCAGCATTTCAGTGATCCTTGAGAAGTTCTGGTAATATATGCTGATGACAAACAAACTTCTTGTTTGTCAGATATGCATAGCTGTTTAAATACTTCGCTGGTATGTCTGAAGAATATTTGACATGCTGACTGCTTGAATTACAGCTTAGATGGAAGAGGAGTTGACTAGGTCCCCAGGGGAGCAAAGTACTCTTAATATTTTAACTTTTTATAGTCCTTACAAAGCAAATCTTCAAGAGGAGCTTTCTTTGTGTACACAAAATTATGGGTAGTTGTAGATACAGGTAGCAATACTTTATTCTTACAAATGCAGTTATGAGCACTTCAAGAATGCTAATTGTGCCTGGAATTATTTATATTTCCTGTTAATCAAATTCATATGCTCTCATGTGCCTCGAGTAAAATAGTTTGTACAGGTGTCTATAAACTCAAGTTCATGTCCAAAAAATCCACATAGTAACTTGTGTGTAAAAATTATTTGGCAATGTAGAACTTTGCTTCCTCCAGTTGTAAAGTGAGTCATACTACTGTGTGCAGTTGTTCTTGGGTGAATATCCTTGGCATATAAAATTCCAGGGTGTCCTTTGAAAGTACAGTAGCACAGTCATGTCAGGGTTCAAAAAGGACGGGTAGCTTAGGGGCCACGCAAACCAGCTGACAAAACATCAGAAGAGATTTGCCCAAGTGTATACTGATATTTTAAATGATCCCCTGAAGGAAAGTATGCTTTTCTGTTTTTAAGTCCTAAAGCTTCCTTAAGTTTCAATCTGTACCCTGGGTTCTTTCATGTGACAGAGGTTCCAATAATGTTGAAGCATCTGTCCTTGTTCCGTAAGCATTTTCTGAATGAGGTCCATTGGTTTATTGTACAAAGAATAAAGGCCTTATTTCTTATTATTCTCTATTTTGACTAAATTCATTGAGTCCCTTAATCTTTCTGCTTACCATCTGCTCCAATTTTTCCTTAGATTGTAAATTTTATCGACCAAACATCCTACTAGTGTAAATTAATGAAGTCTTATTGACTTTAACGGAATAATGCTGGTTTACAGCACCTGAGGATTTGGTGTTACGTCTTAAATAGATATGTAAATGAAAATTAGGATGCTGCTATTGGCTACAGCATATCCCAAGAATGCTCTGAAAGTTATTTATTTTTCCCATGTGTGTTGTTGTGTGGGTTTTATTTTTTTGTTGTTTCAGACAGGATAATCTATAGATCTCTCTCATTTATTTGCTTTATTTTCAGAATATACAACTTGGGAGCAACATTCTGTCATGTTGCTTTTCTCTGTAGTAAATTGTCTCTCTAGATGCTTATTTCCCATCATAAAATAGGTGGGATTAATCATCTTCTGGGAAGGTGTAGAATGTCTCTATCATCTCTAAAGGAAGCATAAATGATTAATTTAGACTGGATAGGAAAAGTTAAGTTAAATGAATTCTGCCTGTAGTGACTGTCTACCTTTACTGACTTTGTCAAATGGTTCTTCTTTGAGCATATATTGATTTTCTGAACTTAGAGGAAGGAACTCAGCGGTTTTATATTTCAACGATACCCCCCCCCTCAAAAAAAAAAAAAAAAAAAAAAAAAAAAAAAAGGTATAATGTGTATTCTATGATTCTACGATTCTGAAAGTGAATCTTTACCATCGGGTTTATGAAAAGCACAACCCAGCCTGCACCACTAGTTCCTGTTCCTTTGGCTAATCTCTGTTTATAGATGCTTCAAAACATTTTGCACTGTCAGAGGTGTACCTGAACAACTTGGCTAAGGCTCGTATCTTGCCCACAGTATTCCATGTGATTAAATTATAGTCTCCTCCTTTCTTTTTTAAAATAGGATATTAAGGAGAATTATTTCAGTTGTGGCTTGATATCCAAATCTTCTGAGTTGCAGGCACACATTTTCTTTTACTGTTTGATAGTCTGTTACAGGGCTGTCCCATTCTGGGTTTGCCATTAGTCACTAACCTAAACACTGCGATTATTTATAATAACACGTAGGGAAACCTCAAAATAATGGAATCTGGAAAGGTCACTAGCAGAGAAAAGTTCCCATAGATGAGACATTTTCAAACAAGAAATGAAAGGCATCAAGTGGCAGCCCTGTAAATAGGAACATAATTAAAAGTGCAGATGGAAAAAAAATAAGGGAAAGTAGGTCAGGGATGATTCTACTGATGCAGCCAGAGAATAACTGATGCATGTACTAGAGGTTCTGTCATTTCCATGAAGAGCTTTATCCTACAAAGCCAGCAAAAAATCGAGTTGAAAGTGCAAGTAGCATTGAGTGGTTTGGAGTATGTTTGCATTTCAGAGAGATAAACAAGGGCAATGTGTGCCTGCAGTCAAGAGTTTGAAACTGCAACAAGAAGAAATCTAGAGAATATAACTTGCTGGACACTATTTGTCCCCCTCATTTTAATCAGTCACTTTCCAATATATGTGATGCCAAAAGTGTAGTTGAATTGGTGTTTGCTCCCAGAGAGCTGACCTGGTGCCGTGTAAAATGACTCTTTTTAGGATGGTGTCTTTAGTCTGGTGTGGTAATGCTGATGGAAAATTTGAAAATCTTTTCCTCAAAGCTGTTGTTTCTTTCTGTTTTTTAGCTAGGACAGACAGGGATGACTCATGGGTGTTAATTTGGGTTTAAGGCTGTATTTTTAAACCTCACTCTCCAGTTTTTAAGTGCTCAGAGTCTGTGCAGGAATTCAGACCTGCTGCTACTTAGGGGCTGCCTGTATTGACCGCATATTGCTGATTCAAAGGACAGCATCAGCCAGGGCATTATGTTGAGTGGACATAAGCCAGTTTGACTGGAAGTGTCCTAATCTGCACATCCACCACTTGAACTGTTTCAGTGGTGCTAATTTAAGTTTCTCTCCACGTGCATTCAGATGCTGCTGCTTGTCTTGTCTCTGAAAGATGTTTATTTAACATATGTATGCTTTTTCTTTGGGTAGCAGATATTAAGACAGTTCTCTCTCTTTGTGCTTGCAGTTGCTTTGAGCTACTTCAACAATGCAAAATGATGATAAATTTTTCTGGGACAGAACTTGGACCATCAGAGTTTCATTTGCACAGGGAAATAAGTTGGAAGCATAGTGTTTGCCCAATATGAGCAGTGAATTAGAGGCGGTCAATGGCATCAGAAAATTCACAGAAAACAGCACTTCAGTGCTCCAAAGGATAACATGCTTCTCAAAATGTCTACATAATATCTGTAGAAATGTGAGCTGCTTGGATAATTTATGTTCAGCCAGAAACATTGATTAATTCTGAATACAGTATTCTGCATGAATAATTCCCATCACCACTCTTCTGTTGCAGCAGTCATCCAAACTTATTTTTTTTTTCTAATTAAGCTTTTATTTTTTTAAAAAAAATTTATTTGTTATCTGCATTTAGGCAGTGGTGAACTTGTGTTTCCATCACCTGAGAAATATTTTTCATTCTGTAAATCAGATGTTCTGTCTTTTTTTCTCTGCTCCGCCTCCTCATTTCTGATCAATACCTTTCATTTCTTCCTGAACTCATTATTTTAATGCTTTACTAATTGTTAGTCCAGATCATTTGATAAGTAGGCTTAAAATTGTTCAAAATCGATCAACTCTATAGCTCTGATTAGCACTTTAAAGTTCAGTCATTGATTCTAACCTAAGTCTCTTCAATTACAGTGCCTGTCACTTCAGGTTGTCAGTTAAGTTTGTAGCTATTATAAAGAAGTTATGTTAACTTTGAAAGTCCTTTATATAGGCATTTTTTTTGTCCAGTCTAATTTTTTAAGCTGTTTGTCATGAAATTGAATTATTATAGGAATCCTTCTATATGTTCACAGACAAAATATGAAGCCTGTCTTCTCAGTAAGCATAGAATTCTTGGATCTAGCACATTTGGGGAGAAGAAAGTATGCTTGGTCATCTCTGACCAATTCACATATTTCCATTATAAGCAGTTAACATGAAAGGGAGAAAATATTCACTGGATTTTTCTTATCATCATTCTTAAATATTAAGTCCTCAAATTTGGATTTAATATTCATAGGTCTCTGAGTTCAAATTGCAGTATAAGTAATTGCTAGAACAAATTATAGAAATAATTATAATCATCAACAAGAAGCAATTAATTGATTGATTACTTTTGTTTAAATTTATTTCTTAAGGCAAGGAAGTAGCACTGTTTTAGTCTAGTCTTAACTATGTGTAAAGCAAAAATGTGTATAACTCAATTATATAAAAAAGACAAACAATGAAGCACTGGTAAAAATAAGTAAGAAAAAGGGAAGATCATGTGTGTGGTTTTCAAAAAAAAATGTTGCAGTACAGGATATGAAAACTAGATAGGCCTAACTTCTCATTAGTGTTTGTTTGGTTGGTTGTTTTTTTTTTTTCTGTAACTAATGGTGCTCCTGTGAAAATTATTGTCACGAGATTGGTCTGAGAATAGTAAACCAGAAGTTTTCTCATTCCCTTCCACAATATTTGAATATGGAGTACTAAAGAAATACTTTATAAAAACCCCACTGTTATATGGTGTAAAGATGACCTGATCCTTATTTCTCTCCCTTTCTTTCACACCAATTTTGAGAGAAGAAACATTGCATTTCTCTGGTAAATACAAAAGGGAGGCGAAAGGTGTCATGGAGGTAATGAAGATATACTATTAACAGCAGAAAACTTACAAAAGCAAATAACTCCTAAACATATAGAGTAAGGTATAAATCTTATCCTTCGCTCAGCCACCCCTTTGCAGCCTCATTACATTTTCCCTATTTTCAAGTGTAGGTAAGTTAAGGAATGTGACTTGCTTTGTCCACACGCTCTATCTTCATCTCCATGGTGCTTCTGGTTGAAATAATATTAATAACAGAAGGAGGAGGAATCATTACACAAACATGAAGACGGTGTTCCACCTGTTCTTTGTGCCCTTTCTGTGTCTTGACACCCTCTGAGCTGCATCCATCTCCCCGCGAGCTCTCCTAATCTCAAGGAAGGCATTTGGAGGCATCAAGCAAAGTGCCTAGCTCAGCCTGTGAGAGCAGAGATGTTTACCAACAGAGAGTGAAGCACAGTGCAAATTCCGAGCTTGAAACAAGGATCAAACGATAATCCTCTACATAGTCCTTTCAAATATTCTGCTGGACCTGGTGCCTAAGGGAAGCTTGAAAATTAGATTTGCTGCCAATACAACTGCATAGACCCATACCTTTGGTTTAAAAATTCAGTTTGTGCTCTGTTCAACACAAGATGAAGATAGCTTTTCAGCTTGAAGGCTTTGTTTATATTTGCATCATTGAGGTTGACTTCCTAAACCACTAGTTCAAAGCAATGAGATAAAAGAAGGGTATTTTTTGTCGTGTTTTTAAAATAGAAATTCTGTCCCCAATGTGCATCATCTTGAAAATGACAGCTCTTACACTTTGAATACAAAAGGTACAAAACCAAAACAAAATCAAACATTTACTACCTGTGTCAAATGAATTTAAAACAAGAAAAAATGTGCTATGTCAATTGGCATGTCATCAGTGTTACCTTTTAAAAGACAAGGGAGATGACTGATGAAATAGCAATATGAATGTCAGTGAGTTTCTTCTGAGTTTTTTGGGGGCAGGTGGGAGAATGTTTGTTTTTTTGGTTTTGGCAGATTTTGTATGTTTTTTAGTTAAACCTCTCAACTGAAGCTCAGCACGATAGCATTGGGTTCCTTAATTAACTGCAGGCAAGGATATATCATTTCAGGCTGCAGTTTCAAAGTTATTTGATACGTAAGTTCCCCTGACATCGATCAGTGGACATGGCAATTCATTAAGTTAGTGTGTGCCACGTTATCCATTCAGAAAATGGAGGCATTAACGTTTGCTTCTTCCCAGCTTTTATCTTTGCTGCATATAGCTGAGGTCCTTGGGCAGAAGTCTGTTTTACAGGATGTTTGTGCAATATCCAAGTACAATCATGCCTCCCTCTTAGTTGGAGTCTCTAGATACTACTGTCATGTTCAGAATTATATCAATAGGTAGGACACCAACCTTATATTTGCAGTCATATTATTCGATCCGTAGAAGCAGAATAAGTAGGAGATTTAGTGAAACAGATAGTGGTTTGTTTTTTTTTTTCCCTGACTGAATGGATATTTCAGTGTTACCTGTTACCACTACAGATAGCTGATAGTCCCAAAATGGCTGTTTTCCATCCATCCTTGATCTGAATCCTTAAGTAAATACCCCAACTTTGTGGATCCAAACATGCAATCATGGTCATCTCTCATTTTCCTGTATTAATTATGTCCGCTTGAGTTATTCTCTGTAACCATTTTCATAATGCTTGAAAACAAAGTACATTATGACTTGTACTTCAGTCATATCACAGTGTAAATCCAAGTATCCTTCCTGCACGATAGTTAACATATGAGACGTTTTTATACACTCCAGGAAATATTACTTCAAATGGTTTGGATTTGGCTTTTTTTTTTTTTTTTTTTTTTTTTTCCCCCACTGTATGGATCAAAACTGGATGTTTCAGAACTCGATGTTTGGCTCAGAATTAATTCTTGTGCCCTTCCTGCCAAGTAAGAACTTCCTCCAGAGTTTTATGTTCTAGTAGACACCTAAATCACAGAAGCAGAAGATATCATTGAATAATAGATTGCTACACTTGCATAAAATGCATTTTTTTTTTATTTTCTACAGCAAAGATATGCAGGTAATAAATTACTTGTGTACTGGGATTATCAGTAAGTAATCCATTATACATACTGAGGAAGGATATCTTAATGTTACGTTCCACAGAAATACCCATAATTAAGCTTATTCTCTTTATATTTCGGTATTTTCAGAGTTTATATTGAGCCCTGTTATGTATCTCAGAAGAAGAAGAAGCAAACAATTCACACTGAAAGTAGGAGTCAGAATTAGAGAATTTAACATCTGTCATGTAGAATGGAGTGGAAATAAAAATATTACAGAAAGTGGAAGGCTAAAATTAAGTTTTTAATTCCTTATTTATATATTAACATGTGTGACTATTTTCAAAAAAGCAGCACAGCCTCAGATACCTGTATACATAAGAAGTGTTATGCCATAAATAAAGGTATCTGAGGCTGTGCTGCTTTTTGAAAAGAAAGGAATCAAAAACTTAATATGTATATATGTATATGCTACATACATACACTCTGTATTATCTGCTGAGTATATACACTGCCCTCACTGCTGTGTAGAGGCTTCTGTTTTCCAGAGAGCTCAATCAGTGTAGAATCTACTTGACAAATGAAAGCCTCCTATTTTCCAGCTGCATGTTACAGAACCGATAAGAGAGGATGCAGAGCTGAGGTTGCTCCCGTCCTTTCTCTGCAGCTCCTGTTTGAACCGAGGGTTAGGGCTACTCGGCAGGGCTGCGCGACTCCAGCTCTTGCACATTGCCCAAGCTCCTTTTCAAAGAGCTGGTTCAGGTACTCCTGGCAGCGTAGCCACAGCAACAGAGAGCTTACCCTGGCCTAATTGCCCGAATATTTACAGAGCATCTCAGGAGGGCTTTATAGCCTGTGCTGAACCACTATAGCTTCCTCACCCGAACGAGTGCATTGAAAGGCAGTTCAGATGTGTATACACAAGCTGCAGACCCACCTTTGACAGCAGAGTGGATACATACTCTGTTTTAGACAGGGCAATTGGACTCAACTGTAGGAGTTTGGTAGCCTGTAATGGAAAGAAACAGGTCAAATTCAAACTGATAGGCTGACATTATATAAATCAATAGTATGCTATTACCACCTCTGAAATAGTTTCAGGCCTGCATGTCTCCTGAGATCATGGAACAGGGGATGTTACATGAGCATAGTTACAATTACTTTTTCCAATGGGTAGATTTCAACACTTGTTGTTTGGTTTTCTTCATGTCTGAAGATACCACCTGCTTTAGTTTCACAGCAATACACGCTGCAGCCAAACCCGCTTTGAACTCAGATATGGCATAGGTTTGACTGTTCAAAACAACCTCCTTCATGGTCTCCGGTTTATATTCCTGGGCCTTGCTTTAGATGAACTGACATTTTTTGTTGAATGAGTCTTTGATAATCCAGTTTGCAAACTGATGCCTTAGAAACATAAGTGTGCCAGTGGATTAAAAAACTACAAGAAAGGGGCAACTTGCATTTTTATGCAACTTCTCCTTCTTGAGATGAAATCTTGAAGTAGTTAAAGGGCATCAACAAACATATATGTATCACCTCATTGCAGGTTTCTCTAGATATTTCTCTTGGGAAATGTCTACTGTGGAGCTGATGGCCTTGAAAACTCACACCATTGGTTTCTTGAGTTTCCTTAAACTTGATTTTGAGTTTTGAAATTTTGAAGGCAAAGAAAAATCAAACTCCTAAATTAAAAGGAAGCAGGGCATCATTTACATGCAAAGAAACAGTCTGAACAACACCTCTAATTTTCCATGAAATGGGAGTTGCAAGTCTGAAAGTCAGTAGTCCATAGTCCTTGTGTATTGGTAATTACGTTCATTATTAACAACACAGACTCTATGGGGAGTGGAACAGATTGTTGCTCCAGAGAGCTTATTCAGAGCAGGAGCAAATATCACTGTTGGCTTTTCAGAATTTTGAAGGGCAGTTTGGATTTTGGAGATCCTCAGTTTAACTTCGATGAATAAACAAGATGAATTTTTAAATCTAAAAAAATCATGGTAAAGCAGTGAGAATTTTTCAGACAGATTTCACATACTGTTTTTTTGTATAAGTGAGTTGTATAGGAAAGAACATGAGCTTCAACAACAATCAGCAAGTTTATTACTACATTCCCGAGGGCACATGAAAATTCCACTGTTATCACTGGGAACTTGAAAGCTGACAGCCAAATATGGCTGCTGTATTTGACCTGCCCCTTTCTCTTTCAGTTTGATGGTCTGACATCTCCACCAAGCTAGATATGACTTCAGTGCTTTGAAAAATTTCAATAACTATTAATCTTTTTTTTTTTTTTTTTTTTTTTTCCCACCATTATCTTGTCTTCAGTGACAGCATGCTGCTCCATGTGCAACTGAGCGGATCCATATCTCTAGGATTCTCTTTTGTATCCTCTGGTGGAATAGTGGTGTACACTGCTGCAGTTTAAGTTTGTTGGGGACTCGATTATATTCTCTGTCCCCTACATACAGGTCTGACTGGAGCTGTGAACAGAGAATTGCAAAGAGAACTTGAGGAGCTTCTTTGATTCCTCTTTTGTTCCTCATGGGAATGAATGAGCATGATGTAATGGCTTCATAATTGTCCCTTTTGGACAACTTTATGGGTTGTTGATTGATTTAAGACAGCTTCTAAGGGCTGTCACATAGCACACATAGATGTTATGGGGAAGTACTGGATTTCCAATGCTACCTGTGATTGAAGGCAGCACAGTCTCATCTGAAGCTACTGTTCTGCTATGCAGGACTTGGTTCCTGTCCCCTTGAGTGGCCATGCTGTCTTGCAGTACCTCATTGCAGGTATACTGCCAGATACCTGTGGCCTAGAAACAAATACTGAACACTGAATTGTTAGCGGCAGTTATGGGTGAATGGTTTCTTCAGTATGTGATTAGGAATAAAGTAGAAATCTTAAAATGGTCACTGTACTTTGTGATTAGTATAACACAGATTATGAAAAATATTACATAAAAAGTTATGTAATGTCGTGCAAGGTTTTCTATGCAAAGTGGAGAGTTGAAAAAAATCATCCAGGCCAGGGCTTTTATTGTTACCTTCAAGAAATGATTCACCTAATAGTTGAAAAATGTTCTTCTAGATAATTTAAGTGCTTTTTATCCACACAAGGTAATTAATTGTTGTAGTGGGTTGTCTTTTATAAGATTTTCATAGGAGGCAGTTCAATCAAGAGAATGTTCTTTTCCATATGAGACAATGTTAACTGAAAGCAGTACAACCCTCAGTAGGTGACATCTGTGAGTACTCTGACTGCCGATACAGTGCAGAGTTACGTTTCCACTAGCTGTTGGTTTGAAAATCTGTCATAAAAAATAAACTGGAAAGCTCAACTAAAAATTGAATTAATTCTAGAGTTGATGTTCTCAAAGACATCTATTGACCAGGCTTTCAGGGTATGTGTTACAGAATGTTTTTTAAACTTTTATAATAAAAGTTGTTTTCCTTCCCACATCTATAAAAAATCATATAGCATTTTTATCTCTCTAAAAATATCTCAGAATATACTATTTTGTCATATCTCTAGTACCACAAATTGCAAAGATTTTTTTCTCCCTGAGACCTGACAATGATATTTGACAAGAAATATTGAATGAGAAAGTGCCAGTAATATTACTGAGTAAAGAAAAGGGATTGCAGAGGGATGAGTGGGTGTAAAGGGTGAGATATATTTGTGTACTAATCCTGCTGTAAGTGGTAGAAGTGAACACATAACTCTGCAGTTAACCACTTTGAAATCAGATTTGAGATTACAGAACCAAAGAAGTCTAGACAACTACATATTTGAATATAGGAAATATATATACATGTATTTGTTGTAGGAGATAGAATGCATCAGGACGATTGTTGCTGCACCTTATTCCAGCTTAACATAAAGTACAAAATAAGAAGAGATGGAGACAGTGACTGTGACTGCACTTTCAATATCCAGCCTCAGGTACAAAAATTACTCTATGCTGTAGACAGGGCTAGGAATGTGAGTTCATTTTGTTGTGTAAGATCTTAAGTGAGATCAAAGAGTAATTTCATAAAGATGCCTTTTTCCCTCCACAGCTGTAAAGAAGGTCATTGTGTGGTGACACAGAAGATGCTGAGAGGGCTAACGTTTGTGACTTTGTGCAGATGACAGCCATGGAGTGATATTGGCCACAGCTGCTAAAGGAAACACAGGCCAAACCAGGTACCTTCTGATTAGACTTGATTCAGCTGCCTTAAATCCAGCTTTAGCATTTTGGAAAATCACTTCCTTTTTCTGTGTTGTTTCCACAGAAACAATGATTTCTGTGATTTGATGTGAGAACTTCTCCTTTGGCAGTCAGTTTTGGGCAATGGTGGGGGGAGCTGGGGGCTGTGATATGGGCAGCGCTCACTAGGCCCAGCCAGGGCACTGGAGGCACCAGGGCATGGCTGATGCTTGGCTGGGCAACCACATTGGTGGTTTGGGGCCAGGGAGGGAGGTGTCCATGACACAGTACAGCCTGGGAGTGATGGCTGAGGTTAAAGCAGCCTTGAGAGGGGGGAGGCCCTACAGGGGCTCCTCCCAGCCCCCCTTCCACTCGTCTCCCTCCCAGCCCCCAGGCCCGAGCCCTGCGGCTGCATCTGGGCAAGGCTGGTTGGGAACCCACTGCCAGGCCACCAGGTAGGGGTGGGGGGCATGAGATCGCAGAGGTCCAGGGGCAACCGAGAGTACAGGGGACAATTTTTCTCCTGCTGTGCTGCTCGCTGAAGCTGGGGTGCTGCTAGGGAGTCTCTGTGTCAAAGCCTGGGTCTTTGTTTCTGACTGAGGAAGGTCGCTGCTGTGCAGCCGTTGAAATGAAAGCCTTGGCACCTGCATTTCTTGAGGTAGGTAAAATGCTCTCCATATTTCTGAAACCACTACTTCATAGTAGGCTTGCTGTTTACCATCCCATACCTAATCTACTCTATGGGGAGGACCATTGTACAAAATGATCTGGGTAAATTCCTGAACCCTCTTGAGCTCCTTGGTTCCCTGGACATCACTGCATTGAGTTTTAATCTCAGTTTGGAGTCAGACCTGCTTTGGAGTAGAAGTTGATCCAGCCATCAGTACTGGCACATGCTTTAATCATATGGGCAGCGTTTTTGCCTATTGGCCATGTGGAACCAGCTGGCGTTATTGGTTAATGCTGGGATATTTGTGGTCATTTGCTGATGGCATAGTGCTACTCTTGAATATTTCTAATTGCTTTGAATAGGCAAGCTCTGAGTAATTGGCCATTTTTAAAAATCTTGAGCTCTCTCTTCAGTCTTTGTCTACAAATATCTGATTATATTTGATATGATATATTAGAATACATAGGAAATCTACAATAAAAATATAACTGCAGTGTTGTAAAAAGTTCTCATCTGGCACATATGAATCCAGGTACAGGTTTAACTTAACAGATGTGCATTGTTCAAAAGAAAGCAGTAGTTCTGTTCATGGGTGTTGGTATCAGGATGAATAATACTTTTCATTGTACATTTTTGCCATACTCCTATGCCTTCCTACAGCAGCACAGATCAAAGAAGGCTGTGTTGGTGATACTGCAGAGTGTTCTTGATTCAGGGCTTGTCCTGGTTTTGGCTATGATGAAGCTATATTTCTTACCAGTAGCTACTGTGTCTTGGTTTTAGTATGGGATTTGGTATGTGAAGAATGTTGATAATACACTGATGTTATTAACTGTTGCTACGAGATCAAGAGCATCTTCCAGCTTCCCAGGTTTTGCTAATGGAGGGATATAAGCAGTATAGTTGACCCAAAACTGGCCAAAGAGAGTATGCCATATCATAGAAGTCAGGCACAATAGAAGTGGGGGTTGGCTGGTGGGCCAGGGGCCTTTTTGTTCATTTGGCTGTTCGTTCCCTCACTCGCTCTCTGTGGCACTTGCTGTTCTGAGATCAATGCTGGGGAATATTGCTATTCCTGTGATCCTGAGATGGCTCTTGGTTTCACTCTGTCATTGCTGCTCAGGTCAGGCTGTAACAGGCATTGGGTTATTCAGCGGTGAGAAATCGTGCATCATTCATTTTGTATATTCTATTGTCATATTTTATTATCATTATTAATATGTAATTATTATTTTTTTTTATCTGCTGTCCTAGTGAACTGTCTTTAGCTCAACCCATGAGTTTTTCTTTCTTGCTGATTGTCTTCCCCATCCCACTGGGAGGGGGGGAGTGAGGGAGCGGCTGTGTGGTGACTGGTTTTAAACCACAGCAATGCTGCAGGTGGGATCAGAGCAAACAGTAGGTACATGCCTACAGCGGAAAAATCTTTGTGGTTTCCAACCAAATAGACATCTCAGCAACTATCTCCGTGTGTCAGCTTCAATGAAGTCTCTGAGAGGTTACTGACAAGAACAGACTGTTAAACTATCAAGACATTTTCCTGCCTGTTTTATTTTGTCCTCTATCTAGCAGAACATATCTAACATCTGACAATATCAAGTCACCAATATTTCTACATTTGTTACTCCTTTCTTTCTTTATATGCAAGTATTGTTACAGAGAAAAGTCAGTACTGCAATTTTCCATTGAAAAGATGGGGGTTTTTTGCAAATGTTCTTAGGTCTTCTCTTAGGATTTTGTGGGCAGATATGTTCAGTGAAGTCTGTTTTGCTAATTGAACTGTGGCAGAATTGCTTTCAAAGATCTGTTTATAGAACTTAGAGGGGTAGCTGGTTATTAGCTTCTGTCCTTTGATGGTATCTGGGAAGCTATGAGTACACCCTGTAATTCCTTTGCATGATAGCGTAGAGGCATACTGAAGATCTCCCAGGAAAACTTGTAAGGTGAGTTCTGTTAGTGCTGGTACTATATTTTGTCAGTAGTACAGCTGACTATGGGAGAAGTTAACAGTACAGGTCAACACCCTGTAGCAGATGAAATGGGATATTGCAGATGAGACCAGACTATGCATGTGTGTCATTAGTTTACACTGAAATGACAGAGAAAATTCCCTGCTCCAGAAGGCAAAATTTGCCCTGAAAACTCACATGATGCATTTTTTCCTCTATCTTTGTGTTCCCCTCTCACAACCTTACTGGTTTGAACAGTTAGTGGCATTTCTTCACTTCCCACCCACCCTTGAAGGATACTAAATGTGAGGAAAGTTCATAGTTAAGAGCACTCGGGAGCACAGATGTTCTACCCTGGTGCCTGGATCCAATATCTGGCATCATTAACAGCCTGAGTGAATCCCATTGCAAGTACAATAGAATTATATCCAGCCCTATAACTCACAATGGGCCGGGACATTGATTTCCTATTCTATATTCAGCATAGCTATCAGCTGTGACAGAAATTGTCTATCAGCTTAAACCAGAAATGCTAATAGTGTTTTATCCGCTCTACACAGTTCGGCCTTGGGGTCAGTGACAGACTTTTATTTTTTTTATTTTTTTTTTTTTTTTTAACTCTGCCTGTCCTAATCCCAAATTATTTTTCCCAAATCATAGAAAGTGATACAGAGAAGCAAACCTCCCAAGACCTGTAGTCTCAGTGTATGCTCTGAATGGGAAAGGAAAGAAACTAAGCGTAAGGAGGAGACCTTTGTAAGTGACTAGCTTTTCTCAGCCTGAGACATGCAAAGCAAAGTACTTTAGAAGCTCACAATGTGCAGAGGTAAATGCTCTGAATGCTCCGTATGTTTCTTTTGGAGCAGAGACACCCTTATGCCAGCTAAGAACAGATACTGATGTTTTCGTTTCAATGCCAGATATCTTTAAGCATTGTAAAGCATCATCCACATACCATGTGCTTTTGAATACCTTGCATGAGTCAGCCTGCTGCCCTGTTTGCCTGTTCTTTAGGATATTCTAAAAGGGTATTCTAGTTGGGTATTTTTTATACTGAAAAAGGTATTACAACTGCAGAAATTCAATGGATGAGGGATGAATAAAACCCCAAGAATTGAAACTCTTATAAACAAGAGAGACATGCTTGTGCTTATAATGCTAAGGAGTAATAAAATTTTCTGAAATGAAAGCTTATTTGGCAAGAGGAAGTTATGAGGCTCATTGCCTACAGATCATTAGAGATCCATCATTGAGGTTGTAGACTCGGGTCATGCAATATTTCAGAAAGACATAATACAAGAGGGAAACAAAGCCTAGTGATATTCATTAGATGTGTATAATTAAAAGAGTAAAGTGAATGAATCTATTATGGCTTGCATTACAGCAGAGAAGGACTAATGGCCAAAATCAGAGATTAGCTTGAAGGAGTCTAAAACTGTTGTAATTTACAGTTTATGTAAAATTTTCCCTAATGGACTGATCCACTGTTCATTTAGAAACCTTTTGTTTTAGCTGAGCACAGGAGACCTTAATTGTGGACATGGAGCATTTTTGCTGCCTCCAAGTTCCTCATAATGATACCTGTGGCACTGAAGTCAGAATAGAAATTTCTGGATTGTTGCTGTATATCATAAATCTCCTGCTTCCTGCATTCTAGTCTAGGAAGTTGGGCTTGGGTCAGAGACACTCCCGAGGGCTACTTGTGCTGCCTGGCTCATCTATTTGTCACTCTTGAAGATGATGAAACAATGAATGATGAGTTAAAGTTTAAATTAGTTTTTAACAGAAAGTGAAATGATCAGTATCTACCAAGAAAACAGAATTAGGCAGGGGGAGATGAGACCTCTAGATCACATCTTGGATTCAGAGCTTTACAAGTATTGCTTTACTTCAGACTTAAAATTTTACACAATAATTATATGTAACAGTAAACAAAGGAAGCATCTGAAAGTTCTCAGTGGGCTGAAATGAACTTGAGAGAAATACGAAGGACTCGACAATAAATGCCTTTGTTTATATAAATATCTATTCAGCATAAGAAACGATCCTGACTAAACATAGAGTAAAATCACTAGACCAATTTAGACAAGAATAAAAGACAACAACTATGTGAAAAGTCTAAGCAACAACAGAAGAGGGCATAAATAAGGAAAAGAATTTAAGCAAAATACTGAATGATATAAAAAGAAGAATGCATTAGCAATAGCAGGAGAACTAAAATTAGACCTATGGAAACATATATACAAGAGGGATTTTTTAGGTAACAAAACAGAATTCACTGAAGAGAGAAATTAAAATATCAGAGGAGAGGATTAGAAAAGAAGATGAAGGGAATGATAAAGCAGACAATTGCATGTATGCTTCTCCAGTGTACTTACTTGAGACATTGGGAAAAACATACTGTCTGACACTGTTTGTGTATGCAGTATTCTGAACGATTTTGTGACCAGTGAGGCAGAAGTGTATAGTAATTTAGCACACATGAAAGCAATCAAGTCTCCAGGACTAGATGGAAATTCTTCTAAGGTTTTACTAAGGAGGCTATGGAAGAAATAAGCAGGGTAGTGCAAAGCAGCATAGAACAAATGGCAGGTTACAGTGGATTAAGAGAACAAGATGACAGTAAAAATAGGCCAAATATTGTGAAGTTCATTTGTTGTCCTTATGTAGGGCTTAGTAAGGGAGAACTCTAATTGAACATGAAGTGGAGTTTTATTTAGGATGTTTAGTGGATTTGATCAGGGTCTGAATGCGTGATTTGCATGCCAGAAGAGGACTCTAATCTGGTGGTTATAGTGAAGGCTGAAGGTGGCTTCTCTGAGGTTCTCCTACTGAGATTACTCCATTGATACAAATAAATACATTTTTCAGACACAGGAAAGGAGGAGAAATTGATTTAGCCAATACTTAACACAAACAAAAAATCCATTTTCCATATAGCTTGATAAATTTAAGAGATTGATCAGAGCAAGAGTGAAGAGGACAGAAAGGCTTGTTCTTCTGATGGGGCATAGAGAAACTAAGTAAAAGGAAATAAGCTGCATCAATTCACTTGAACAAGTTGAGCTGACTGGCCCAATATTTCATGCAGTGATCTTGGAAAATGTTTTGTCTTGCTCTCTATGTACAAAACACCTCATGCGGGAAGGTCCGCTTGTGCCCTAGGCTGTTCCTGTTCATTGGGTTAACGGAAAACTGCAACTGCCCTTCACCATACACTAGATTTTAAATCCTAAATATGCAAAGCACTACCTCTGCCTTTCATCAGCTATGTGCTTGTCTCCTCTGACAAATGATACAAAAGGAGAACATGATCTAATTTGGTTTTATTTTTTCTTCAGGAACTTGTTCCTAGTAACTAATAAACAAGTACATATGTTGTTCATGTTACTTGATGTCTCTAGCTGGCCCTTTCAAAACTCCATAGTCTTCCTGCAGCTTTCATGATTGTGGCAGCTGTGTACTTTCTAATTGGAGTTTCAGGACCAAAGAGTTCAGATATATCACTTTCTCTCACCTTTGTGACCACCTAATGTTTTTATTTTCACATACATATTTTCTTGCCAGTTTGAAGCTGACACCTTGTGGTTTGTTGCTACACACCCTCATTGGTGTAAACTAGAAAGAACTGTATTAGAGAAGTTTGTTCAGCACTGTCCAAAGTAAATCTTTCTGGATCTACTTCAGTTAATTTATTTTAATTTTGACATGTGAAGAGCATAATTAAGAAAATAAGACACAATCCTATACAGGTAATTGAGACTAGACAGCCATAAATCCATTTTCGTCTTTACTTCCATCTTTTCTTGTTTATTCTGCTGAGTAAATGTGTCATTGAGACAATGTGTTGGAAACTTTTAGCTCATGCATCACCCATCCAATTTTTAAAAGAACTTATTAGACTGGGAGTGGTACTGGAGAGAGAAAGAATGTAGTTTAAATATCAGATCCCAGGCTGAATTTGTTGGTCAAATAGCTCCATGAAACCATGTTTTTAGTTCTAAATGCAGCTGGTTTTTTTTCAAGACTTAAGTAATAATGCACAATTATGCTTTTTATGTGGACATTTTTCACAGGAAAGGCAGACTTTACCATCTTCCATAATAAAATTGAGAAGGAATAAATGTTAAAGGGTACCTAAGCCTCTAAGTTGCTTAATTTTATATATGAGTTCCTTTTTTATATAATAAGGCCTGATGTCCTGCCTGTTCTTGTCTTGTATCCTGGAAGTAAAAGAAAATTGTAAGGAAGTTGGATATTGCATACATTAATACAATATCTTTCATGTGGGGACTGTGACATTTCATTATGGGCTGGCAAGGACTTTAGTAATACATATTGCAGCTCAGATGTGGTCTCCTTAAGTTCATATAGAAGTGGTAAATATTATTCTCAAACAATGTCTGAGATTGTCAGAATTTAACAAATGTTTCCCTGAGCAAGAGGCCAAGTGGGATGTTGAACTGTGCCAAGAGCCTAACTTTATGTGCAACTTGAATCCTCTAGACACAATGGTCATGTACTTTCTCCTGAGGCAAAGCAGCATTATTTTACAGGTGGATGTCTTTTATAATAATAAAACTTTGATTTATGAATTTTAATGTTAAAGAAAACAGTGCTTTCAAGTGAATTGATCTTGAAATAAGCAAATATGTTGTCATTTAACCGTATGCTTAATGGTATGCTACTTATAATTGTAATGATTGTTTGCCAAGCATAGTTTCAAATAAAGAAAGAAATGCACAGATGGTTTTCTTATTTAAGTGCATTAAAATGCATACAGAATGTTTAGAAATGCAAATCCTTTAAATCAACTACTTGACAAAATCAGGCTTTGTTCCAAGTGGTTGTAATAAAGTCTCTTGCATAGAAAGAAAAGATTGTGTTACAGAAAGAGAGAGAATAAGTCATCTGTAGAACAGCAGTCAAGAACTGGAGTTTGAAAAGGGCAAAAACACAGGGCTTTTATAGTACTGAGTTAGAAGGGTTGGGAAAGTAAATTGTCTGCAGTTATTTCTGTGGCTGATTGTACAATAGCAGCAAGATTATGTTGATGCATTTGCCCCATTATACTGACTTAGAGGGAATTTACTCCTTTTAATACCTCAGCACCAGAAGGCAGCATTGCATTATTTTGATTTATAGCATTATTAGCACAGTTTGTATTTCAGTGCCCCCTCTTAATCCTCCCATTTATAGTGTTATACCAGTTTCTCTTAGATTTCAGCAGTGTCTTCAGAAAGACAATAATTTTCCAAGGGAACAGATGTTAAACCAATGCTAACTGTGATTTATGATGATCAAAACATACAACCGCGAGGGCATATGGATAGGCGGCCCTGTGATGGAATGCTTGGCACTTATTGTGCGGGAAATATTATTTTTTTTCTGGGAAATTCAGAAGGGCTCCGCAATTGGATCAGAGTCTTAGTAAAGATAAATCTGAGGTGACTATCTCCCATGATGAAAGGGAGATTTGAAGAAGACTCGGGAAGACTCAGGAAAATATTGAGATAATAATATGAAGTGGGAGAGTTGTTCTTGGCAGAAGGAGCAAAAGAGAACTAGAAGACAATGAATACAAAATGGAGTATTTGATGAGATTGGAGATAGGTTTGTGATTGTCACCAAATTGACTTGTTTTTTTGGCAAAACTAGTTTTGTTGTATGGCATATCTTATTTACTATGATCATAGAAGTCTAGGTCTATCTAGGAAAACTAATGAGCAAGTAAGGAAATATTGTTGGAGTCAAACTGAAAGGGAGACAGGCCCAAACATGGTGTGAGAAGCTGCAGTGGCTCTGGGGCTGGAGGGGTGTGCTTTGGTGTTTCAGGTGGATGAGACACTTGGCTTGAAATGTTTGCAGTCATGATGCGGAACAATGGATTATTTGCTAGCTCTGTGGCCTAGCTGTGAGGTTGGATTTGAGAAGGTTTCGTTTTAATTCCCCTATTTTTTCTTTATGCTTGAGTAACTGGGGTACTGAAAACAGCTATTCAGGAGATACTCGTACTTTAAGGGAGAGTAAGGAATATTCATTGCTACTATTGCAAATGCAAAAAGTGGAATGGTATCAGAAATACGTGCGGTGAGGAAAGTCTTACATCAAAGACTATTTTGCAATACAAAGCAGATGAAGTAGATGAGATCTATCCAGCTGCAGCTGCCAGCATTCTAGCTGGATCATTTTGATCCTCCTGTTCTAGCTGGTGGCCATAATAATATTGGGTGTAACCATTTAGTGCTTTGGCAAGCAGTATAGCTAGTACTGTTTGCCTGAATACATGGTATTTAGAGACTAAAAAGCATGTTTGCCATCTCTTTTAGTGACTCATTAATAAAGGTTGCTTATATAACCAATAAAATTAAATTTAATCTCTGACAGGATAACTGTTGTGTTGCTGCTCTCTGTATCTAATGCTAAAATAAGAGACAAATGATGCAGCATAAAATTATTACAATGGTGTTTAACAAAAATGAGTAAATTGTAGCAATTTTCTTGTGATTCATACAGTCTTCAGAGGACAGAATTTGCTCTACGTCCTCCAAAGATCTGAATTATTGCATGGAATGACCAGTAGTGTAATGAAATACCGATTTTTGCAAAATCAGGTGTAGGTTAGATAGGCTCAGGAAGAGTGAAGACAAGAACAGTCATTTTGTTCTATATTCTAGCTTTGTTGTATCTAGCTATCATAAGTTAATATCGGTACGAATGAAAGTGACATTTATTTCTGACTGGTTGTATTTTATATCCTATTTGGTCTCATGGAGTAAAGTTGAGAGGAATAGACACAGATCAAAATCTTGACAGAATAAGCCTTTTTTTTTAAAAAAAAAAAAAAATTGCATATGCCAGTGATGTGCGAACTTCTTTTCTTCCCACTGTGGACATGCATGTTTCAGGTGGGAGCAATTTTTGTTCACAATAATGAATGCATGTCTATTTGCATACATACTTGAATTTCAGCTTGGAAGCAGACGTCATAGGGATTACTTTTTTATTCTTTCAGGTTTGGCATTTATCCAAGAAGCAGAGGTAATACCCTGTGAGGCCAGTGATCAGGGACAGACAACAAGTACCTAGTTGTGAATAAAATTCTCCTCAAATTGCAATTGGAAACCCAAGTCTGCTAAGCTGGACCAACAAATCGTTTCCCCAGTACCCTGTTTCTAACAGTGGTCACAAGCATGTCCTAGAGGAAAAGTAAGATTAGGCAGGCACACTTCGTTTAATGCTTCTCTAGACTGCTGACCTAGTAGTTATCTGTATCTATTCAAATAGTAGCTATCGGTAATTTTCTTCTCTGAACTTAGAATCATAGAATCATAGAATTGTCAAGGTTGGAAAAGACCCTTAAGATCATCGAGTCCAACTTGAGCCTGTGTATTCTCTCTCTAACATCCTGTTGCATGAACAATTTTCTCTTTCTGTTGGATTTGAGCCTGGCTGCTGGCTTGCTCGCAGTTCTTGTCCTCGGAGAGGTCATGAGGAGCTGACCCACCCTAGCTCCGCAGTTCCTTCCACTTCTGGTAGCACAAAACTCTGTTGTCGCTTGTCCAATCTGAAGAGTTCCAATTTACTTCTTCCTCATCCAGAAGCTATTCTGTACCTTGTAGCTCTTCTCTGAACTTCTCCATTTTAATCTCAGATGTGAGTAGATGTGGAGTAGCATAAGGATATTCTCTCTGCTCCTGTCATAATAGGACCAGCCTTTTAAAGATAGGGTGTTTCATCTCTACCACAGCATACTTCCTCTTTCTTGTGTTTCTTGTACCTTGATATTTCTGTGTGACAGTGTTTTTCTTCCACCAAGTTTCTGGCATGTTTATTTGTTCTCAGCTAGACATTCTTCTTCTGCTCTCTTATTTCTTAGGTTTTTAGTATTGGTGTTAAAGCATGCAGTTTGGTCCTCTTGGCATCCATTTAAATGGCACTCTGACATTTCTTACATGACCATTGCTTGTCCTTTATGGGTTAGAGAATTTGTATGGCTTTCTCTGTAAAAGATATGCTCTTTTGTACATCTTAGCTTCTCCCCACTCTTCAGTTTAAAAGTTCACTTACAACCTTCTTGTCTTTAAAGGCCAGCAGTCTAGTTCACTTACAGTTCAAATTAAATCCATCCTTCCTCTTTGGCCTTCTTTTACTCCAGAAGCTTTCCATCTGAATCATTGATAGGGAATTAATCTCTGATATGAAATTTGTTTTAAAAACCCATTCTTTTAATATGTTTAAACAAAAAGCAAGAGAAAAGGTAGTGAAATGTAGCAGGGTATAGAAATTTGATATAGCTTTTTAAAATGTTGTTACTAGTTTTTAGGTGTTTTGCATAATATTCCAACATTAAAGAAGAATATTAACCTATCCTTTATCTAACTAGTCCACAAAACAGTTATGACAAACTTTCAGTCGGATCAAGATTGACTGTAATTGTAACTTCAGTTCTCTGAAGAAATATTTAAGAATATGTAGGTGAAAAATGTTCACTGTGGTCTTTACTGTCATTTTCAGTATACAAGGGATAGTCTTGTTCTCATGAAACATACAGATAATAGATTAGTTAAAAATTATGCCTTTTGAAGAAATACAGATTCTGACTATAAGAAGAAATATTTTAATTGCATTCAGTCCTGGCAATATTGAAATAGAATTTCAGTAGACTGTTTCTGAAAAGTCCTCCTTTTTATGAGAGAAGCTCATCTTGCATCAAAGCTACTGGAAGGTCACCATAGAGACCACTCACTCAGTTTAACAGTGAGCAAGAGCGTAGAAACAATGTCATCTAAATGTTGTGCTCACCATGTTCGTGGTAACGATTTTTTACTTTTTTACTGAATCTACAAAACTATATTGGGTTTTCATCTGTCAGAAATTAATGGTTAGTCTTTGGACTTTAAAAGAAACCAACAAAGCCAAAACAGAACCAGGTTTCAGTATTTCTTTCATATCAATAGGATTGTTTACTTGGATTATTTTCATGGTCTAACCAAGTTAGTACCAGATAACTAGCTTCCTGAGGCTATAGATGATGGAGAGAAAAAAAATCTCTTCCAGGTGATGATTTAGATTAGGAATATAACATTGTCAGATTTTCCCACTAAAGGCTACTTCCCTCTTGTCTACAGAGGGAGTGAAATGACCGATGTTGGATGTATAAAGAAAGTAACTGTATATTCATAGTATTTTTTGTGATTGAGTTTTATGAAACATTCTCAAGTGTTGTTTGCCCATTGATCTGTATCTGTACTACTAACGACAATGTTTGGAAAAAATGACTGGATGTGGAGAGTGTTTGAAGTATAGGAAATATACTTTTGGGTGTGAAATGAACATTTCTTGATATGGAAATCAATTGCTGAGAGATAATAAACAAGGAAACCAATAAGAAGTCTGTCTTTTTGCTTTTCAAAGTAGAGTTCAAATTAAAAACAAATAATCTTTAATTTCATTATAGAATTACAATTAAAACAAATATTCTTCTATTAGACTGAATTTGTTAATATCTTATCTTAATTGTTAGAGAGAAATTAGAATGTATTATCTTCTCTTTCTTGTCTGAAAAGTCTTTCCCTCAGTATGCTTTAGTGCACTTGGTTATTCAGGCATCTATGGGATTGTTGCTAGGTAAACAATACCTGCTCTCTGCTTGTTTTTTTGAAAGAATTAATATAAAATCATGTGAGTGTATAAATGAAAAGTAACAGAATGTATAAGCATTCTTTATGGCACATGGTGATACTCTTAGGAGAAAGTAATTTAAACATGACACTACAAATGTAAGGTACAATATACACTACATGTAAATTTTGAAAAAAACCAGTATCTAAACTGATGATATATAATAAAATGTATAGAATTTCTATCCTGTTTGACTAGTTCTGGTCACTTCAACTTCTTATCCTGCTCTTGCTATGTCTTTCAAGGAACTTATTGAATTATATTTTTTCAGAACAGTGAAATCTGAGATTTGGAAAATGTGCAGCACAGCCCTACTCTTCAATACTGCAAAACAAATTAAATATCTGAGAATCCTACATGTTGCAGTATGTGACATATTTTGTTTCTTTCTATTTCTAATTTAGTATACTTTTCTGTCAAAGAACACTTGATATCATCAAGCTGCATTTCACATTTTGTTATAGAGGCAGACAACTTATAGAAAGGAATCCTTAAAAATCTGTGTAGTTTTTGTATGCTATATGAGTGGTCATAAGGGTATAACTTGCAATTCTCCTTTCAGTAAGTGTTGAGAATCCTAATTGAAAATGATTGTAATTTTGATCAGATGTTTTCTCTTGCTCTTTAAGAAAAAAGACAGATTTCCCCTCCCCTGAACTTGTTATCAATTTCTCTCCTGATTTTTCTCTTAGCTTTGGTATACAGTGAGTATATTCCAGGAGATTAGATAGTTCATCTATAATAGTGTTTTTATTATCAAATCCACTTGCCAATGTTTCTCTGCAGTAATATTTGAAAAGAGACATCATTTCATGAAGTAAATTAAGAGGTTATTAAAGGTAGATAACATCCCTGTCATAGAGCTCCACTCCTTGCTGAAACCATAAAAATAATAACTGTATATTTTCTGTTAAGGTATTCCATTCTATGAACTGTATACAAATTAATTGTTTTGCTTACTGCAGGCACATGAGATCTTGTAACATTTCCACAAATTATGACATTATAAGAATCATAAGAGAGAGCTTTTAAAAAAACCAAAAAACCAAAAAAAGCCAGTATAGATGTAATTGCTATTACTTGTCTTGCAGTTTTGTTGCGAAAACATACTTTTCAATGAAAGAAATCTTGACTTTTGACTATAATAATTTAACAATGGGAGCCAGGCTTTAATAAAAGTAATCAGATGCTATAAGTTTATGGCCAATTTACCTAATTTAAAACGTAGCTGTTGAGTTAGGCTCACCCAGTGATGAGTAGAATATTTTCTGAGTGGGAATTTGTGACTTGTGTGTTTCCAACACGACATCATTTGTTATCCGAGTCCTGGAAGAACAGTCAATAACCAAGGACCTGTTCTATTTACAACTGCTTGAGATTTTTCCCCTATGTAATATGAACAGATGTTTCTCCTTTTTCCAGCTGAAAGATCAAAGCAAATAGCCTTGCTTCTTCTGAAGAGACTTGGAGGAGCTGAGAGGCAGAGGAGGAAAAAATGTAGATACAGAAATTGATATACAAGCCTTTTAATCCAGTAAGAGAGTTGTTAGACAGGTTGTCTTCATCTGTGTGTCTGCCCCTGGCAAAAAGATTACCCACAATTTCCTTCAATGGAACACTGATAAAAGACCCTGCATGGGTGGCTTGGAAGTGCTTGAGGTACTGCCCACTAGGCCTGTCAGCTCCACACAGTGCAAACCAGTTCAAGTCCCATAAACAGGAAAACCCCATTAATACAGACTCACTCAAATAATTAATAGGTTAATAGATTTGCTAGATCATGGATCCATTAAGAGTTAAAGTATATTTTCATGGCTGGAGTGTCGTAGTGACACTCATCACTGGTAACTTAGTGCTGCTGGGTCCTGCTCCTTTATACTATACAAGTGTGCCCTAAGGGCAGCCCTTCATGAGAACCTAAGAAGAAACACGCAACTCAGATGCTTCATGGGCTCACTATTTGCCTGTTCTTATAGACCAGTTTTAACACTCAAAAGCCTAAAAGTATATTTTAAAAAGCCACCCCTACTCAAACAGGTATGCCTCCCTTACACTTCTTCAACTGAGTTTCTATCATAAATAATATCCACACAACTTCCTGCAATAAAGAACAGTCTATTGACAGAAGTGAGTTTTCTCTGGGCTGTAGTTCTACAGAATGTGTGTCTTACATCTGAAGAAAAGCAAATATCCTTGAGTTTTTTTGCTTATTTCTGAGAAAACCAGGTGTTAGCTGCCCCTGGATGACAGACAACCTTGTAGATAAAGCATTAGTAAAACTCTTGTCAAAGACAATGTTGCAAGTAACTTATAATTAAAATAATTCATTTGGGCATTTATACTGCATTGCGCATCTGTAGTTTTCAAAGGTGGATGAGCCATACCTGTGTTTTACGACAGAGAAATGGAGTCAGCACAAAGAAATCCCTTGCACAAAAATCACAGAAAGATGGTACGTACTGCATTAGTGACAGGATCTCTGTCCATCATAGGTGATTTCCTCATGGTCACTTGAGAAGTCTGGTACAAAACCAGAGAGAATCCATTGGTTCCCCACCTGATAATCTATTTTTGAACCTGCTAAAGAAAGAGTTCTTTATTTAAAAGTCATATGGATATGATATGGATATGTTTCTTTTGTAGCAATGTATGAAGAAATTACTGAAATGTGTGTGTGTAAGAAACTTACTTGTCTTTTGCAAGAACCTATTAATAATATGCATAATGAAGATGATATTGAATGACAAAAATACTCCACATGGTCTCTGCTCCCTGATGCTTGTCACACACGTATGCCCAGCAAAACTACTTTCACTGTTCCTTATAATGAACTGGCAGTGCCACATAGTTGAAACTTCAGTTTAGGTCTGGTACAAAATGAAAGCGGGGAAGTAAAAGAAACCCAGTCTACTGAGAAATGAAGCAAAATGTTTTGGTAATTGAACAATTATTTACAAAAGAAAAAATGACATATTTTGTTCTGCCAAGCTGGGGATCCTCATACGCTTGTGATACAATGCTTTCTAAAGAGTAAATGACAGAGGGAAGCCAAAGCTGCACTAGTTCTATACATGATATTGCTTCTTGGAGTAATAACCAAACCTATTATGCAGCAAACTTAGGGGGAAAATGTATGTGGAAAGATAGAGATGATTACATTGGGCCTCATGTTTTACTTTATTATTTCCTTTAAGTCATCAAGGGGTCTGTCATTATTACCACTGATGCCATTTGGAATGCAAATGGGTTGAAGGGATAATATTGTTTGCTTTCCTGAGTAGAATATAGGTCTGCTCTCCCCAGATTTTCTTCCCTTGTAGTTATTTTGTGTCCATGGTAATCATGTCATTCAGACTAACTATTGATTTACAATTCTACCTCCAAGTTTTTGTCTTTATCCTGATAGCAGTAACTAATAATATTGGGCAAGAGATCCTAGATACAGGATGTTGTTTTGCACACCTGAAAAGTGTTGGGGTTTTTTCGTTTGTTTGGTTTTTGTGTGTGTGTGTGTGTTTGTGTTTTTTTTTTCTCCACATTTGTGTGATGGCATCGGGAGAAAAGCACTCCTCTGACTGGGCCACAATGTTTTTGACCTTTAGCATTTCCTTGTTCTAGCAATGCCATCTATTCTCAAATGCCTAATAAATGTTCATTAAAGGTATTATACAGTGTAATTCTATTTTCCAGCACACTCTTTATCTCGATAAACAATCCTTCATCTTGTCTCTGGGCATTGGAGGTCCTGTCACACTGATGAAAAAACACCAATGATAGATGATGGGAATGCCACTCAGCAATTATTTGCATCTTTCATCTCTCATTAAATAAAAAGAAAAGTCTCAGAAAGATTTGGGTGTAGCTGCAACTGCCACATGTGATAGCTGTCAAAATAAGATAAATTGCTAGTTTTACCAGAGCCTCCTCACTGTTTGGACTGAACAACTAGAAGAAGGCCTTGTTTGCTTATGAATTACCATCAAAATTATGAGGTAAAAAATGCATTAACTGTAATCTCTTTCATTGAGGTTTAAGCTAAGGGCAGTGTCTAAGCTTTTTAGTTTAAGAAGTTACTACTTTTCTGACTAATCTGCTTGACTTCACATTGCAGGGGACTAGGTAGAATAGTGTATGTGGTCACTTACTGCGTCTGGGTGCCTGAGGGGTGCAGGCTCAATGTTAATTCATTTCTATTTCCCCTAAATATTTTACTTTGTGACCAAGATGAATTTCCACTCTACCATAACCAGTTATGGCTATTCAGTAGATAGTGGGAAATTCTTATCCATCTACAGCTCCACTGTGCTCCGCCATGCGCTCTGCCCTACAAAGCTTCGCTGACTCTGAATTCTACTGATTTCTCAGGTCTCGCACAGAATGCATTGATAAAGAAATTGTGTCCTGTACAGCTTGTAATTTCCCTCATCAGTGTTAACATTCTGAATTGTTTTCTGAATTGCAGAAAACTCTGTAGCTGATTAATAATCAAATATTTTCAGGTGGAATCTTTGTTCACCCATGAGGTGTTCAATCCTTAGAAATGTGTGAATTGCCTATTTCTCAAATATTGGTTGAAAGTGTTTAGGAGAAGAAGTGAAGATAAATATCTCAGACATTTGAAACTGCATGGGGAATTGCAGGCAGGGAAAATGAAACTTACAGATTACATACTTGATTGAGATGTTGGAGGCCCTTTTTTTAAGTCATTATGCTGTATCATTCTTCCATTTAGTGTAATTTATATTCTATCTTTTGAGTCTGTACAGATAGATTTATTAAGATACTGTATGTACTCTGAAATAGGTACGCATTTATCTGCAATAAAATTGCATTTGCTGTGTAGTAGCCCAGGTACTTAATATAAATGGCATGGTCCTTCTGGTTTTGATTGCACACAATGTAAGTAATTTGCAGTGTTGCTGTGGTAATTACAAACTCGGAGGTGGTGTCTTTCTTTTTTTTTCTTTCTTTTTCTTTAATTCTTTTTTTTACCATTTAAAAGAACCTCATTCTTTAAAATTACTCTGTACAGAGCTTTCTTCAAACTAGAAGTAGAGAGGAGACAGTAATTTCAGATATGACTGTAATTGTGGTTAGTAGTATAAATTTTAGGATAGATTAGTTACTAATAAACATACAGCCTGATGTTAGTTGTTTGAATATCCTGTGCTAAACTGGTAATCTATACTCTGTTTTAGTCTTAAGGTATCTAAAAATGTAAAGAGTAAGTCATCTCTGCCTAATCTTGGTTTTGAAGGGACAGAGAACTTATCCAAACATATACAGGATCCAGAATGTAAAAAGGAATCCTCTATCCTAACTCAGTCTATGGTGAAAATATCTTCTAGGGAATATATAGTCAGTAGAGACTCATGATCAATAGTAGAGTAGCTAATGATGTTGACATTTTACTTTGTCTTAAGGGGCATTTAATAAAATATATGGAAAATACTTTAGGGAACGTGATACATCAGAGAGTTACATATTCATTGCCAGCTAAAGTAGGACATGTGCTATTCATTGAGTCATCAAACCCATTTCTCGAAACACATTAGAACTGCTGAACTGAAAATGAAGGCTTACATTCAGCAATTGCCTCTTCCCTTTATTTGCAAGACCAGTCAAGAATCGCACTACTTGAGATACTCCCTGCTAAGCTCTCAGACTTTCATTAGTGTTCTTGTATACACACGTCAAAAAGGGAAGGAGCCATACTTTAATTTTACCACCGTTAGTCTTGCAATGTATAAATCTATTCTACACATCTTCTTAGAACTAAGAATCCTGAATGTATCAACTCTGCCAATCCTCCCTTGTTTTACTATATACGAATAGGTTATAGTGCTAACAACTTGTTCTGCCATTGCAATGTTTGTAGTTGCCAGTAACTGTTATGGTTTGGCTGGAAACACACCTAGTGTATGACTAGCATCATATTCCTCTAGTGTTCCCAGTTTTCTTCAAGGTGTCAAGGTACTCTGCATCATAGATGTTTTGTACTATCTTGATATATTTTCTCCTTCAACAAGTCTATTTCAGCTTATCTTGCAAGCATACAGACTGTAACAATAAACTTCAGACACAAACTCTGTGAAAAGCTTCTAAAAATATATCACTCTCCTATTAACTTTCTTATCACTCATTTACTATTTCAGTAATTTCCTTTTACTCTGTCATCAGTGAACATAGTTCCTTCTGGAAAATGGTTATCATCTGTTTATTAGCATCTTGTTACCTTTATTTTCTATTAATCCTTTTGTGTTTTTTAAAGTATGTCAGGACAAAAAATAAAAAAGTACATCTATTTTCTGAACTATCTTATCTTTTTCTAGTCTTGAGTGAATTCTTGACAGTGAATGGAAAATAGTCTTCAAATTGTGGATATATATCTGTGGGTTCTTCTGTGATTATCTTGTATCTTCAGTTTCGTCTCAAATATAGTTTAGAATGAAACCATACTCTTGTTTGTAATCCCCGCAAAGTTATGATTTAAGACAGTGCTAATTTTACAACAGTAGAAATCTGAACGGCAAGATAATGGAAGATCAAAGGATCCTAGCTTTATAAAGTAAAACCAGATCCTGAACCAGTAAAATGGTTGTTAAATTGACTGGTAAACAGTATAAACAGTCACCTTGGGGATCTGTTAGGTCTAATATAATCTAAGATATCAATTGTCCTGCACCCTCAGTCTCTTGTTGCACATTCCAGAAGGTCGCTGCTTGTGGTGTAAAGTACTTATTTCTATTTGTTTTAAATGTCTCCTACCAGTTTAGTCGTATTTCCCCCGCTTCTTCAGACTTTTATGGAAATGTGTTATGCATTTGCCTTATGATATGGATTACTACCTTTATGATATGGATGGTAATTTTCAAGTTTGCTCTCTTTTTTTCTATAGCTCTTTGAATAGTGCAGGAGCATAATGACTTGTAAATAATTTTGTCTTTCAACAATACAGATAGTGTACATTCCTTTTTTTTTCCCTGTTTATTTCAGTTCTGTTTTGGTTATATGAACACAGCACATCACACCTGGCCTGAAACAAAGCCTCCTTGCCTGCAGCCCTGACAGTGCGGAGTAGAGCAGAAGGGCCCCTCCTTGCCTCTCGCTCTGTATTTCTGCCTCAGCCCATTTGCTTGCCTTGCCTTACACTGTTGATGTGTGTTCAGCTTGCAGTTTCCAAATCATTCTCTAAAGACTTGCTGTCTTAACCACTTGCTGCTCATTCTATATGTGCAGGTGGTTATCCATACCTAGTAACCCAAGTTACCTACAGTTACTTGGTTTCTATAAATTCCAGAGTACTTGTCATCCCTCTCAGTTTCCTGCTGTGTGCAAATGTAATGTACATAAGCTTTATGTAGGCTACCTTCCACCATCCAGTTTGCTGATGAAGGTAACAGAGCAGACCCTCAGAGTCCCACTCAGTAGAGCTGTCCACTTTGACAGTAAACCATTTGTAGTTAGTCTTCAGCTGCCTTGTGAAGTTTTATTCCCACATTCTGGAAGTTTCATCAACCAACTTGTTCAGACAGCCACTTTGAAGCAGTTTCAAAAGCTTCAGTTAAGGTTTATGGTTTCTCTCCTGTCTGCAAAGCTGTTACTCTGCAATTGAAGTAGATAGTTTGGCTTGACATGAATTCCATATTTTTCTGTTAGTTATCACGCAATTCTTTCTGTTTTGAAATGGTCACAGATTGCTCCAGAATTTTCCCAGATTTATTGCTGGAAAAATTTTATTCAATTCAATTATGTATTTATATTTTCAGTTGTTTTCCTCAGTATCATAGATGAGAACAAGTGTAAACTTGTAAACATTGCCTGGAAATTGGTCTGGGTTTGTTTTGGATTTGCCTACTGGTCTCAGTATGTCCACATAAAAGGAAGTTTAGGCACGTGCAAGTGTATAGATTTAGTATTGTTTTTCTGGCAGAAATCCAGCATCATTCTTCAGTAGAACTTTTTCTAAATATACTGCGGTGTCAGCAGGTCTGGGTAGCTCAAACTGTAGTGGAGTGGTGGCACAGAGACAAGGGCAGAAAGCAAAGATCTATCACCTTTCCTTCTCCTCAGGAGCACATCCCTATGCCCCTGTTCTTAGCAACTTAGACAACTGCTGGTTTGCCAGTAACTTTCCCATAACTGATAGAAGACTGGAATGGGGCAATGCTGGAGAGGATTGTCCTGTGTTTTAAACAGAACAGCAAAATCACTGTCTGAATACAAGACTGGCACCATTCTATTTACTTAAACAGTTTATTTTCCATATTAAGGGGAATGGATCCAAACAAACAACTGAACAAAAAGGGTGTGACAATGGTCTCACAAATGCTAAACAGAGATATCTCAAGATCGAAACTTTCATCCTACAAAGTGGAAATATATGCATGAATTGTATATAGTTATATCACTTTTGTTCCAGTTCTCAAAATAAAGCCATTCAGTGCATTTGATGACTCTTGAAGAAAAAAAAAAAACACAAGGGAAAAGTCAAAAAAAATCATGCTGAGCATTATTTGTAAATTTTATATAAAAGAATATATTGTTACTGAGATTTTCTTCTGGTCTGGAATCTCAAGAAAGCCTGCAAGCCTCAGACACCATGATGTTCTTCAATCCTTTGTCCAAAACACCAATGGCCACATTTCAAATAATAAAATTCCCATTCCTGATATTGTCTATGTCATAATTTAGTTGTACAAAAATTCAGAGTGGGACCTAACTGTGAGTTGATGTGATAAAGATTTGCTGAAGACAAATCAGCAGGTTGGCATAAGAAACTGGAAACACCTCAGAACTTCAAGAAGAAAACAGAAATCAGTTGTAATAGAAATCAACTGGTATCAAGCTGTGATATCAATGCTTTAATCTCCAGCAGTTTAATGAACTTGAGGTCCTCTGAAAAGTCTTGTCTGGAGCTGAGTGGACAGAAGTGGACAGAAGTGCTACTGTCTCAGAAATTTAATCTTGTTTTAAGTGTATGTTTGGGAGGAGGGATGCATCCTTTCTGATTAGGCCAAAAAAGATTGAGTGTGGTTGCACAGTGGTTATTTGTGCTTCTCATAAAGATTCATCATTGTTGCCAGTTTGTGTGAGTATTGTGATATAAAAACTCTCATCCTTGCAAATAAAAGAGCAAAGATTTCCTAAAAGTTTACAGAAACAGAATGGAAAGAAAAAGAATACAAAATATTTTTTTAAAATCCCAATAGAAGTACCTTGTAATTTCTGTAAGAAAGTCTTGTGTTTGCTTTTAAATAAGAAATTGTCTGAACTATATGAAAATGAAGATCATTGCCAAAAACATTTCTACAAAACTGAACATTAGTTTGCAAATATATCTCTTGGTTTCTGACATGGCTTCTTTCCTCCTGCTAAAGGCTGTATTACATTGGGTTTTTTCCAGGGCACTGTGTTGTCTTCTATTTGTCCGTCAGATTCACTGTTACTATTCTTGAAACTCTTTCTGATCAGTTGTGCCAAGATTTCAGTGCAGAACAACTGAGTAGCCACAAAGGTTTCTCCCCTGGTATTTTTTGACTGGCATAAGTTTTATTATGGTGTGATTTTTAATTCTCTGAAGCCCAAATGTGATTCTGCTTGAATAACTTGTTCTTTCTCTTGGATATTCAGTTTCTATTTTTGATGTCATACCTGCTGGGCTGTCTAAGTGAAAATCTGGCTGGCATTTTAAGTAATAGCACCTTTCTCCATAGAACCATCAAATAACTCAGGTTGGAAGGGACTTCAGAGGGTCTCTAGTCCAACCTGTTTAAAGCAGGGTCAGCTGCGAGATCAGACCAATTTACTCAGGGTTTTGCTCTCCCTTCCCTCATTGACATCATTTTAATAGATTATAGTACTGTTTTATTATTTGTATTTTTCTAGGCATTCTTAATATAATTTTTAGCTTCCAAATTTGAATATACAGTATAATCATCCGTAATGCTCCTTTTGTTAAAAAAGGTTTTAGCTAGAAGATAACCACCGAGGGAGTGGTAGCTTACATGGCACTGTTCACTAGTTGTTTGTTCACACAAGGTACTTCGAAGTGTCAGTAATCCCATCACCTGTGCCTAACAGGGAAATTGCAATGTACCATGGTAAAACGGCTGATACTGGAAATGAATGTGACTGTCCAAAAGCACAAAATGAGACATATGAATAAAAATTAGACACACAAATGGGTACAAAAATCTCCTGGAGTATCCTATCTTATACTACATTGGAGAAATTTTCAGCTGCTTTTCAATAAAAAAAAAAGTTGTGCATATTCAATAAAAAATAATTCCAACCATGTGTTAAGTTGGTCATTGTACTTCCCGATAAATTATAGTTGAAAGAGATATGGTTCTCAGCAGAAGAAGGGGGGAAGAAACCTGACTGTCTAACCCAGTTGTCGAGCTACTTGCTAGTGAAAAGGGTCTCATTTTTATACCAGTGAATGTTTAGCCTATAACAAGGATGGGAGTCTAGAACATGAGTTCAAGAGAAAATCACTGGTGAGATGTTTTTCTCCTGTTCAGAAGGCTTTGATTTAATGACAGTAGAGGAAACAGAAACGTTTGAATTCTTTCAGAGAAAACTACTATCTAGTCAATTCTATACCATGTGGCTCTATATACTTCTATACCAAGTTTGAAGAAGAAATTTATATTTTTTTGTCATCTTTAGCCATGGTATTTGTTAGTTTTTGTTTCCTTTTTCTTTCACGTTTGGGACCGACTCCTTTATACAGCAAAGTTGTTAATTCCAAGCTATGTTACAAACCCCTCGAAATGGATCTTGGTGATGCAAGTGCTGAGCAATGTTTGCAGCTTGCCAAAGTGGCGCATCTGTCACTATAAAAGCTGTACTGTGAAATGGCAAAAGAAAGCCAATACATAATATGCTTTTTTTCGTGATAAAAATAAGGCAAAGCAAGGGAGAGGAATTTGTAAAGTAAAGCTGGCATGATCTAATCCTGTTTGTGCAGTGTTTAGTTTTCAGGTGTCTGATCTGCATAACAAACCAGTTAGGAAGATAATGAGAAAATAATATATTTCTTTATGGCCTTCTACCAACACAAATTACAGTCACTGAAGGAGGTGTTATCTCCTGCCCCTTTTACAATGTGTTTTTTTCTATTTATACAGGCCCTTCCTGGATCACTTACAATACGTTATAATTATTGTTTAGTGGTATCATAGGGAGTAAACCTGTTAGAACTGAAATATGCTCATTCAATCTCTCTCCTCAAGTGGTGTCTCTTGATAACTCATTTCAAAATGGGAACTGACACCTCATCTCTTTGTCTCCCCTAATCAAATCCTTTTCTTATTTCCTAGGCTGCTGTTCAGAAGAAATTACATTTTGCTGTAGTTTTGATGTCTTGCGAAGCCATGTTACAGGTAAAGAGGTAGTTGAAGGTACAGAGGCTCAGTTTTTCCCTCATAAAAAGGCAAAGTCAATTTTGTTTGTATCAAATTGAGCTCAGTAGAGGCTGCATGAGGGCAAATAGAACTGCAGTTTAGCTGCTTTCAAGTTTGGTTGCTTAAATGTTGAGGTGTTGGTAAGCACAGTGATACATCTTGTACAAAAGATGAAACTTTTCACTGCATATTTGGAGAAACAAACAAAGCTCCTCTGGTAGCATTTTCTTCTTTACAGCCTGATTTTCTGTAGCTGCTCTTACCCAAATTTAGCACCCAAAAATATGTATCCCAAGTTAACATTCTGACTTGAAAAATATTCCCTAAAAAAAATTAAGTTGTGTGTGTTTATA
>KL283807.1:268-13305 GCA_000699545.1 Podiceps cristatus
ATCCTGCAGTAATTTGCCCTTTAAAATCTTCACCTTTGTTGCAGAGCAAGGTGACAGCTGTTACAAGTCAGGCCAGGGACGGTTTACTCCACACGTATAGGGAAAAAAAATTCAATCAAACAATCAGCAGCACAATATCCTGAAAACATCTTCAATGATGAAGCACAGGTCTCTACCAGTAACACAGGGGAAAGAGCAAACAGCTCAAAGACGAGGCATCTAAAGGGCAGAAGCCTCCTGACCTAATTTACCTTCATAACTGAGCACTCTCCCTGTTGAAAACCACAGGGTCCTGGCCCCCAAATGAAGAAGGGAGAAATTTTTTGCATAAAAACCCCTACCTGCTTTTCCCACCCACCCCAGCCCTCCCCCGCAGAAGCCAGCATCCCCGATGCCAGCGGCCAGCCCCACACTGCTTCCACCCCAACAAGCTCTCCTTAATCTGGGGTAGGGCACGCTCCCCACACCCCCTCTGCTAGGGGCCGCTGAGACCTATGGCCTGTCTCTCCTGCATCCCCAGCCCCTCGACTGCCAACTGAGACAAAAAGCAGCTGGGGTGGCCCCGGCGGGGCGGCCGCCATCCCCACTGCGAGCTCTCATGCCGGCCGTGGCTGCCCAACGCATCCCTCCAAGATGGAGGGAGCCCTCCCGCCAAAGGACAGCAAAGGCCTTTTAACTGAACTGCTTGGAGGAGGTGGGAATTAGGTCAAATATCAAATACGATTTTTTGATGAAGTGGTGAACCTTTCATGTGAAGCACTGTGCAGTCTTCAGGCTACCCAGGTGAATTTCTGTTTGCTTTTTAGAAGAAGCTGCTAGGTATTTGTACAGGGAAAACGGCACTGAATACTTCATTTTGCCACGGTGCAGTGTCCGTAGGCAATGTTATAGATAACAAATGTTAAAAAGATGCCGACTTTCATCTGTCAAAGGACTTTCTATTTTGATTTTTAGGGTTTTAGTGGATTGCTTTGTTGTACAACACAAGTTCATATTATATATGGTTATGAAACACAGAACTAGTGCTGATACAAGCTGCTTTCTTCACAGCAACTTCAAAAAGGACCCAGATTGCGCCTTTTCTGAAATACATAGTTCTTTCCAGATTGATTCAACATGAATTTCTGTTCTCTTCAGATGACGATGTGATTCTTCCCATCCACGCAGAGTGAGAATTGTTTCAAGTATTTGAAACTTAATTCCTATTACAGTGATACCTATGCATGTAGGTGTCCTAATATATATAATCTGAGCTAAATTAAACTTCTCTGAGAGCTTTCCTAAAGGGCTTCAGTTTAGTTATAAGCAGTCCTGCAATTTCCACCAAAAATATTTCTCATAACAAACTCTAAGTAAAATGCCCACATTTTTTTTTTTCAATAGTTAAGCCTAGAAATTAAAGCTATACCTGACACTAAATATTTGGGTAAATTGTCCACTCTGGGTAGCATTTTTAATTCCCTGTAACTTTACCAGACTTGGCTTTTCAGATTACATTTTCCTGGTGTGTTCTCTGTCAGTGAACCAGAAAAAAAAAAGGAAAAAAAAATATATGTTTTTGAAAATGCAGACAGGAAATAAAGATTTTAAAGAGGAAGAAAAATAAATGTTCTTGGTGTGAAACAAGTTGTTGTCACCTCTATGTGAACAGCCCTTGTGCCTCAGTGTGACCGGATACGCTTGAAATTTGGCAAGGACACATAATCTCAAGTCCTTTCAGCCATGGAGTGAAAAATTACTGCCTGAATGATTTGCATTTGCAAAATGGGGGACCAGGATGTGCCCATTGTTCAACATTTTAGACCACATGAAAACAGGAAAACATTACCTTGTACCAAAGGTGTGCCGGGAGGAGATAGGTCTCTTAACCAGGAACAGGGCAATACTGTTTGCGAGGTGGCAGACAAATCTGAGCTAACATTTTGTTAGCTCAAAAAGTTCAAGTATCTGAAAAATGAACTCTTGCAAAGCAAATACCTCTTCAATTCAGTCAAATCCATGCTGCAAGAGCCATTCTGAGGCCTCTCCTGAGGGGTGGAACAGCTTTAAATCCATACAGGGAGCACTGGCATTGCCTTGGTGTTAAAGCAGGAAAGGCCATGTCTGCCCACGATAGATACACACGTAAATTTTGAAAGTGGCAACTGAATATGTACTTGTAAAAAAACCCGACATCTAGCAGGCAAAAATGTGAGCTGAAGTCCACTAAGTAATTTTCTTTTAAAGATTAGTTAATCCAATCATAAACTACATTGAAAATTCTGCTGACACATTGTCGTGGTTTAACCCCAGCCGGCAACCAAGCACCACATCTCCCACCCTCCCCACCCTCAGTGAGATGGGGGAGAGAATCAAAAAAAAACCTCATGGGTTGAGATCAAGACAGTTTAACAGGTATCAAAGGAAGAGAGAATAACAATAATGATAAAAGAAAATACAAAACAAGTGATGCACAGTGCAATTGCTCACCACCTGCCGACTGATGTCCAGCCTGTCCCCAAGCAGCGAAGCCCCCCAGCCAAATCCCCCCAGTTTATACACTGAGCATGACGACATATGGTATGGAATATCCCTTTGGCCAGTTTGGGTCAACTGTCCTGGCTGTGCCCCCTCCCTGCTTCTTGTGCACCTCCAGCTTCTCACTGGTAGGGCATGAGAAGCTGAAAAGTCCTTGGCTTAGTGTAAGCACTGCTCAGCAACAACTAAAACATCAGTATGTTATCAACATTATTCTCATACTAAATCCAAAACACAGCACTATACCAGGTCCTTGGAAGAAAATTAACTCTATCCCAGCTGAAAGCAGGACACATGATAGAGAGAGTTGCACAAATGTGAGGTTTCCTTCCTCCCCTGTTTATCTCTCATCCCATTTCACCTGTGTGTTTGGGTATAGAATCCAGAAAAAAAAAGGAAAATAAAGTCATTTCCATTTTTGTTTATATCAATATAGCTGAAAAAGCATATTCCAACACCAAGACAAATCTCAAGAGAAACTGCTTTCCTTTGGGCCTCAGTACCTTCTCCTCCTTTTCTGCCTCCCCATACCTCCTCTTGCTTCCTCCTCTCTCACCACATTGCCAACCTGACATTTGGGTTGCATGCAGATGCTGTCACTCATTCCCATTACTGCACCACTATATCTACCTATTGAACAAGAAGTGACATTTTAGTGTAAAATTAATTCACTTAGAAGAAAATGAATGAAAGAAAAAGGAGAAAAAGAAGTCAGGATGGGAGAAGGGGCAATAACATGAAAGAAAAATGGGAAGTCAGAAGAGCAAAGTGATAACAGATATGACTGCGATGAAATGGTGCTTAGCAGAGGACAATGAAACAAAATGCCCAGCTCTATCCTGTCCACCTGGGTTGCAAAGAAAAGGGCAATTTTTGGTCCCAATGGCCACTCAAAACAGGTCCATTACCAACCTGCAATGACAAGCGTGGCAGATGGGCAGACTCCACTGCAGAGATGCACTCAGTGAGATCCTATATTACAGCGAGCTTTAAAACTGGCCTGCTTGTAGCAGCGAGCTCCAAGGACATAAGAAAGCACCCAGGGAGGGAGAAATGAGAGCTGCAGACACATGGATAAATGGCCAGTATCCGGTTTATTTACAACAGGTACAGTGTACAGATTCCACACAGCATGGTTTTGAATAGACACAACACTGCATTCCACATCTCAGTATATCAGCCCACTTCAGCTGAAATGGGAAACACAAAAACTGAAACACATCTTTGGAGGAGGGGGAATAAAAAAAAAACCAACCCAATGACAACAAAATAAACCCTTCAATTAATTCTTATTTTTAATTTTTACTGATCTTAATTTTAATCTATAGAAAAGGTGTACTGTTTCCACCGAGAGATATATGTTAATGTAAAATGAATCTCTATGAAAATGAGACACTGCTAGTTCTTACAGCAATAAAAGTGGTCAAGATCAAACCCAGGCTGCATGTGTAAGCCGGTAGCAACTCTGTTGAAAGGCAGTTTATTGGTGCCCTGTTCCCACTAGAACTCCACTGTCAGGTGGAGTTTGCGACACACTCACCTTTTCAGTGTGGAAACGCCTCTTCTATGATGAAACCCAACCTCAGACTTTCAAAGCAGACCTGGGCTTAGGCTGGTTTTCCAGCAGATACTGGTTTATTTTGTGCGAGAGGTTGAGCTGAGCATGGCTGGAGGCTGGGAGCCCCCCGGGCAGGAGGCAGTGGAGACCCACCGGCTTTGCCACGCAGGGGAGGTTCCCTCCGGCACTTCTTGCACCTCATTTAGCACACCCCAGCTCTCTGCCTCTGCTCCTGGTAAGCAGGTAGATACTAATCTCAATTACAGAGGCGTAATGCCAGTGATCTCACCGTGGGACATGAGAACCGTACAGCACCAGTGCTAATGAAATCCCCTGACCAAGCAGTAGCTGTTAATTTCCCTTTGTCTTCGAAGAAACCTGCCTGCAGTCCTTAAGTGCTGCTTTATCACGCCACAGTCTGAGAGGGGCTTCTCCCAGGCTCCAGGTTCCACCTGCATCTCAGCAAAGTAAGTCTGTCTACTTTGCAAGTGGATTAAGATAAAGAACAAAAAAAAAAAAAAGGCAGATTTATTCCATAATAAATACGTCCAGATCTGAAGCTATTTTAAAGTAATTATTGTCCTTTTAATTATATTTCTCCTTAATCTGAAATAACTTCCATGTACAGAGACATCCTCACACACAGTCAATACTACTCAGAATTTAAGGCAACTCTGTAATTTTTAAAAATACTAATTTTCAAGGGACTCTTCAAGAGGGCTGTCAAGGTGTCTCTGCCAAGACCACAGAGAAATAAAACAGATTGCAGTCCCATATCAATGACCATTTCCATATCAATGACCAGTTCCTGACAGCAAAATCTCAACTCTGAGGTAGGGATGGGATTAATTGAAACAGCCAAATCAAAACAGAGGCGTTAAACTTTCTTCTTTGCAGAAATGTACTATGTGAACACAGACAATGCGAACCTCAGAAGAAGAGCTCCTCTTAAGAGCTACTTGCTTTGGTATTCTGTAATCTTTACAACACAGCCTGTTAGAGGCAAGAAAAAAAAAATATATTAAAAGTTTGTTAAAAGCAAATTGCATCAATTTTTTACATAGTTCCAGCTCCTACCCTATTAATCCAGCATCTGCATTGTGGAATATCATGAGTCATGTGCACATTCAAATATAATATCTTATATTACTAAACCCTCTTTTTAAGACATTGAAGGCCAAAGGCAGAATTTAGATTGTCTGAATCAGTCTCCAGTCCTTATCAGGCAAGAAAGACCAGGACTGATGAAGGCACACGAAGAGCTGGCCAGAGGGGCCACCCCAGAAGTACCACGCTGGGACCTGCCTGTACCTCCTGAACCGGGCACTGGGCGCAGAGGCCTCGGTGGCATTTGTGCTGAAGAGACTCCTGCAGACACCACATTAAATCACAACAAAGGCACAACTGAGTTTTTCTAGTTGGCTAAAGAATTCATATAGTTCAGTCCGACACCGAATTACTGAGTAGTTTTTCTTATCCCAAAATACTCCAACTCTTTTTCCCTGATTTACACTGTGGCAGTGCTGAGGTTACAGACATTAAGATCCCTTTCAAAGCAGATGTAGAAAAAGAACTCATTTGCTACTCCAAGAAGCAATCAGGAGACCGCTGAGGAATCAATCGACATAGCTTTCAGCAACAGCCTCTTGTTTCAGCCTTATAGTAACTTCTCCATAAACTTCTGTCTTGGCAGAAACCAAGTAAACAGGGTCCAGACTCAGTCATTCCAGGACTATCCTAAAAGAAGGCAATTTCAGGTACTCAACTCCTGAGGAATAAACCTTTTTTTTTTTTTTTTTTTCTGCTATGACACCAGTTTTCACCGGCAGAAGAGTTGTGGGTCCTAAGACTGTGCAGATGATCGTTCAGATGCAAATAGTCTTCCCATATTTGCACACCAAAATCTTTTCTGCCTCTGCTGCTTCCTATCACTTTTCTACGGCACATCAATATGCAATCAAGATTGAAGGCTTTTAAGGCTGGAAACCAGGTAGGTGGCAACCAGCCTGACTAGTCCTCCCGTGAGAAGACATCCTGCTGGTTTCAGCAGCTGCAAGCCATCAGACCTCCCGCTCCTGAACAACTGTCACGCTCACTGCAGATCCACTGGCACCCGGCCAACAGGTCCAATGTACCTCGAACCAACAGTCGCATCGTGTGAGAGTGATTTATTTGCCCAGGGGGAGCATCAGTTTCCAAGCACAACTGGAATTTTGCCTCAGCTAGGTGACAAGCCTCCTAGTTTTCATCTTCCTTTATTTCTGCAGAAGAAGTGAAAGTCGGGAATCACAAGGAAACGGAGGTACCGGAGACAGGCTGGCCCTGGAGTTACTCATGGGAAGGGAAAGGTGTTGAAGAACCAGAACAGCAGGAGAAACCAAACCATGGAAATGTGTCCCTTACCTTACAAACACAGAGTATCTCAAGGTGCTATTAATGGAACCGCAGCAGCCAGACAGCAGCCAGGGGAAGACCTAGTTTAAGAAGCCTCCCACACAGCCACCGATAGGGAAGACGGATTGTTAACAACTGCTCACAAAACCACAGCAAAAACCCTGGCATCCGTAACGCCAAGGTTATTGTTAAACCATTGCACAAGGCATGCACGGGTCCTAAAACGCCGCGTGCCAATGACCCAACAAAGAGTAACTCACACTTACCAATTGAGGGTTTAAATTAGATCTTAGGGGGAAGTTTTTTACAGAGAGAGTGGTGAGGTGCTGGAACAGGCTGCCCAGAGAGGTGGTGGATGCCCCATGCCTGGAGGTGTTCAAGGCCAGGTTGGACGGGGCCCTGGGCAACCTTGTGTAGATCCAGGCCTGGAGCTTGGTGTCCCTGCCTGTGGCAGGGGGGTTGGAACTCTGTGATCCTTGGGGTCCCTTCCAACCCAGAACTTTCTATGATTCTATGATTCTATGAATGCTGGAAATTCATAAAAGCTCCATCCCTCTGTATTTCAGGCCGGCATATCCTACACGGGACCACACGTGCAGCCCGCACCCTGTGAAGCGGACATTCCCACAGCGGCAGAGCTCCCACAGACGCGCAGCGTGGGCAGCTGCTGGGCCAGCAGCAGCAATTTGCCTGGGCTGACTGGAGATCTGGGAACCCAACCAGTGCCATAACTCAAGCCAAGGCACCAGGTATCCAGCAAGCCCGGACAAATGGCCGAAGCGTAGCAAGGCAGCAAACGACACAAAAGCAGGGGAGTCAGCAGCTACACTGATGGGAAAAGCAGCATGCTCACCCAGCTAAGGAGCTAATGTGTATCCTCAGCCCTTCCCGACCTCGTCAACACAGGGACAAGTGATATTTCTTCAGAGTTAGCAGCAAACATCTGCTGAGACAGACTAATGATTTTTTTTTTTTTTAATTGCCAATGAAAACAACTACACACACACACCCCCAAGTTTAATCCTGCTGTAAGTTTATAGCATTTGTTTAGCTTTTTGGCAAGCATGCTAGCTTTCTTATAGGGACAATGTGATAACATTTGCAGGCAAGATGACAAGCCCTTCACAGAAGCCAGAGATACAAGGTCCCAGAATCAATTCCAGGACTCATCCCCAGATATCTCATTTAACACACGGGAAAGCCTTACTAGAAAGGATTAATAGAGCAGAACAGCACCTCCTCTGTCTTATTTTTCACCTCATGAACACACTGGGGAGACTTGGGAGGTACTAGATAGCAACATTAGAGTTCAGTATCACAAGACTGGAGCACCAGTATCCACAGCAAGACCCAATTATAGTAAAAGAAATCCACATATTAGAAAAGGTGCAAGATAAACTGGCACAGAAGTAAGAAGAAAGTTATGATGCTAGCATTACAGCACTGAGAAAAATATTTTTTTTTTTGCTAAAGAAAAATAATGATACCCCAAATAAGGCAGCTTTTTGAGAGCAACAGCTTTTGGCACTCAGAAATCCAAGTCCAGTGATAAGAGATCTCTCTATCAACAATGGGAAGGGGGGTGGAAAGCAGCACTAAAATTTCATTTACATGACACACCTATCTGCATTTCTTCTAGTGATTCTTGGACAGACAGGATAAATGCAGATAAAGGGAGAAGTGTGTATGGAAGACAGGGTATGGAAGGGGAAGGAGAAGGCAGTGTTGGACTCTCAAAGACTTGGGAAAAACAAGTTTCTTTGGTCAAGAAGAGGGCATTTCCAAGTGCTTCGACCTCCTTTCTGCTCTCTTCACCTTCCCCCCTACTTCCAAGTATTTAGCTGAAAGAGACACATCTCTAAGCAATTTAAAACGCCTGAATCATAAATCTCTGCATGGTGGTATTGGACAGACACATCTCTAAGCAATTTAAAACACCTGAATCATAAATCTCTGCATGGTGGTATTGTCTACAAGGCAAAAAAAGGCCCAGTGAGGAGACCTGCATAGACGGCTTGGCCTGCTACTTACAGATGCAAGTCAACCATGGTTTGGTGGGGGGAAGGTGCAGTAAGTCAAGGCACTGTAACCACAGAGTGGTAGAAAGGTAAGCTACAGCTATTGCCAAAGTCATCCGAAAAATATTTCCTCTGCACTCGCACATATATTTTCAGTGTCCCGATTTCTAGAGACTATGACTGGAGTGTTTGCAAGTGAAAAAAGTCCTGCCTGGTTATGACAGCCAAGGGAAGCTGCATTTTCACACATCTTTTGACTGGAGCCTGAGTGCTTTTGGTTTATTTGTCAAATAGGATCCTCTGTAATATTGATCCTGGACTTTGTGATGCTGCTAGACTTGTCAGAAGGGCTGCACAGAGAAAAAAATAATTGCCGTTTTCAAAAACAATACAGACGGTAATTTTCTGAACTGATTTAAGCTGTCTTTGCTCTGACTGTGAAGAACATTTTTCTCCAATAAACCCTACGCAGGCCTTCTGCATCAGGCTCACTGATCACATGAAAAAAAGCTGAATGTTGCCTCTCCAAGAAGGAAGGGGCTGGGAATGGAGAAAACTAAAGACAATGGTTAATCTGGGAAGTTTTTTTGACATTTCTGAATTAGGTTTCTCTAAGACAATGGGAAACAAGGCTGCATTGAAAAACGGTTTGATGAAGCATATATCTGATCTTATTATAATACAAGTTCAGGCTGATTTTGACAGAGAGATATTAGGAAATTTGATCCCAACAAATATGGAGCTGCCCTAAAGCAAAAGAAAGCTAAAGTAGAAGGGAGGATGCAGTTCCCGAGTCCTAAATCTCACTTCTGGCCATGTTTGCCATTCTCTGGTACTTTGTTCCTTTAGCCAAAACCCATCTAAAGATAAGAGATTTGAATCTAATTTTTATGAGTGCCAAATAGATAAATTGAACACACCATTATACAAATCAGACAGTTGGGAAATACCACAGTGCAGTATTAAAATCTGCTAAAAATTCATCAGGAATCCAGGTTTGCCCACAATCCGCTCTGGGAGTAAAGTTCCCAAATGAATGTGTAGGAATAGGAGAGCACTCAGTCCCTGGGAGGGGATGTAAGGGGGGGACGGGGGAGAGGGGAGCAAGGGGAGAAATAAGAGAAAAGTTGCCTTAGATCTACAAGTATAAATTATATTAGTGAAATTCCAACTCTGCAAGTTCCAGGTAGGCATCAAGCAACTTCTGCCATCACATGCTAGTCCTTATCTTAAACATCCTTGCTATTCCCGGCTTGAGCCAGTTTTTTGCTGGAGAAACACTAGTCTCGAGTAACAAGGATGTTTCAGATAAAGGCCGATACTACATATTGACAAACTTGTGCAAGAATATTTGGCACAGGACTACCCACCGGCGTTACACCACAGACGGCATATTTTGCTCCACTATGCAATCATTTTGTCTTGAGGACAGATGCCAAGTAGGCACTGGGATGAGGCCATGAAACGTCGCCGTCGCTTGGAAGAGAAGCGAGGGCTTTGCTGCCGTAGAGCCCGACACGAGAGGCGTGTGGGACAGCACCGTGCTCTAGCAGGAGCAGCGCCTGAAGGGCACAGCGCTAATTCGACTCAGCCGTGGCGATCAATACCTGAGCAGTCCCAGCTTTGCTCATAAATGGCACTTCGCAAAAAATCTGATGTGAGTTTTTGTGAAATAAAGGCCAGACGGTTGTTGCAATAATATGAAGAAATCCTGATAAGTCCTTACAGTGTACTAGACAGCATGTGAAAGATTACTGAATCTGTTAAAAATACCAGAAGAAACTCGACACTAGCTCCTAGAAGAAAGCAACCTACATATGCATATATTTAAAGGATCCATTTACCCATATCATTTCTTACATGGGAAAATACTATCACAAGAATAGAGAAGGACATATTTCCATTTACCACGTATTCTCTGCCCTGCTTATCTTTCATTCCTTTTATATATTTACCTATTAAATCTTACTCTTTGGCTTTCTTCTCTTTCACTCCAGTCACACTAAAGATAGGGAAGTTATATACAGGTGTATCTTTAAATCAAGAAAAAGCATCTGGTTATCTTTTGAACAGATTTACTGATACTTACTCCCATACTCCCTCCCTCTGGGTGAATGTAACTGTGCAATACCTCAGGCAATGTCATTTTATGTAAAACTTCCCAATGCTCTTCAAGTCATGTCATCTTGTAATTATATTTTTTTTCCTGTTGTGAAATAAGAGATGAAAAAGAAGAGCTCATCTCAGGAGATTTAAATAGGGGTAATGGAAATAGCTCTGCATAGTCTAGTACCTGCAGAATGAATTTTCCCATCCTGAAAAGTTAGAGCCATTAGAATTTTTTTTTTTCATTCTATATCAGGAATTGAAGACAGTCCCAGCTCCAAGCTTTTACAAACAGCTCTGTCTCAGAATGGTTTACATCCCTTGGGATCTAAGAAACCATGTCAAGTCCTTGCTCAAGCATAAAAGAAGTCTTCCCAGTGTAACTCCCAATCTAACAGTGGAAAGTTTCAGTTTCACCAAACATCTGCCACGTAAAGACACTTTTCCCTCCCACAAAAGCCCCCAATAAATGTAATATTTCTCCATACCATGCTCAGAAATCCAGAGATCAATTTGTAAGAGGCCATAAATAGAAAATAAAGCAAAATGTATGTAATGTCAGAAAATGTCTTCTCTTAGAAAGACCATGTCCCAGCTATCTCAAAAAAAAAAAAAAAAAAAGACAAAAAGTTATCTACATGAAATGTGGCAGTGAATTCTTAAGGTTTTAAAATTTCATGTCTAACTGTGAAAAATTAGCATCTAGGTTATAGTTTTGACCTAAGAATCAGGGTGATGACAGTGAGTTTGAAATGGTAAAGAAAAAAAGAATCGGCAGTGTGACGTGTCTGTTACTCCTTTACAAACTGAGTAAATGTCACAACTGTCTGCAATGCAGAAACCTCATTTCAGAAGACTGTAAATGCTGGGCTGGTTGTTTCACAACAAAGAAACCTTACAAAAAAAAAAAAAAAAAAAAAAAAAAAAAAAACACAGCTGCTACTCTTGATATAATCCCAAATAATGTAGAACTCAACTCAAGCAGGTAAGCACCCACACCTTGCATGGAAGAAAGGTTCTGTCATAAACCTTCAAGTCTGGAAAATATTTACAGTATCCAAAGCTCAGAAAATGCTGAAACTCAGATATTCATCAGCACTTTTGTATGCAGAAACTGAAGCAAAGAATGATCTCCTTACTTAGGGTCAAATTGGAAATCCATACCAAAAGCAAAATAACACTACTTGCTTTTTAGCATCTCAGCACAGGAATTAAAAAGACAATAGAAAACAATTTATACTTTACACTATGATCTATACTTTTCAAAAGACCAAATATATTTTTTTCTTAATTTTCAAGACAGTATTGGTAGTATTATCATACTCCTAGAGAGTACAGGATACTATATCAGTCACAACCCCCAATATGATCTTTACAGCTTCTACTTTTACTGCTTGTAAATTCCAACACCTCTTATTCTGACCACACGCTATTAAAAGATTGAATTAATCATTCAATCACTTCTTGGTCAGAGTGCAGATGGAGAGATACAGCTGGGCAACCAATACATCAGGTAAGTCAATTCTTTAAATGTTTCTTTACTATATTAGATTGGGGGGGAGAGGGAAGAAGTTTAAGAATAGTTTAAGAATAGTTTAAACTGCCTCTTCTCTCTTCCCAGAGACAGAGAAAGTAATTTCCATATCCCAATCAAGCTTAAGAGCATCCAGATGAAGGTCACATTCAGATCTGCCTCTTCCATTCGACAAAATGCTCTGCTGCCACTTAAACAGTCCCCTTTGCTTCCCGCGGCTTCAGCGTGACAGTATTTCCATCAAATGTAAATAAGTAAGCAGAAGTCTCGAGTTGGTATACAGAACTGAAAAGGTAATTGAAAGTTTCTGGAGTACTTCACTTCAGAAAACTGTGCAATCACTTGTGAACTGAAGTGCTTGTTATCTTATACAAAGCTCCAGTAATTAGAATCAGGAAAAGAGGTACAAGGTGATTAGAGATTATTGGGAAAAATCTAGTTAACAGGAAGTGTACCACACAAACCAATCGGTACTTAAAGCTACCCTGAGATACCTGCAATTAATTGAAATACAAAATGTTAAAAAGCACATTTCCATATTATTAAAATCTTCAGAAGCGACTAATGATCAGAAGCCATTACAGCATCGACATTAATGTGAGATAACCCTCAGGTGCTACTGGCTTAATAAAAAAGATGGAAAATAGCTTCAACATCTCTTCCTCTCCCTCTTTGCCCTACTTCCACATCCTTCAAACTCGCCCCTGGCTAATACATGTATTTCTTCAGCTAGCTGTATGTAGCCTGGTGAAGAGTCCAGACAGCGGCAAAGGCTGTCCACCGATCCTCACTCATAGGGGTGCCCACTTGCCCCCCAGTGTACGCACCCACAGCGGCGGCTCCCAGGAAAGCAAGGCTCACCTTGCTTGCGTGGGACATGAGCGTGTTGCCGGAGGCAGCCGCTCGTGGG
>JMFS01115087.1:0-15948 GCA_000699545.1 Podiceps cristatus
TTATTTTATTTTATTTTTTAACAGCATAATGAATTTAACCATTTTCTTTCACCTGTTTGCTTGTGGGTGTCTTTCTTAGCCATATTTTGAAAATCTGAATCCAGGTAAGAAGTCCCCAGTTGCTCCTAATTTTGGAATACGTAACTCTTACTGAGAACCTTAAGAAAGGGAAATATCAGATAATAGACCCCTTTTGAAATGATAAAGTAATATTCAATTAGGATTATTCCAGCAGCTGTTAGATGTCAGTATTGTTCCACAGAAGTCCAACTGGAAGTAGATTTCTCTGGCTGTAAGCAAGATAGCTCTTCAACTGTGAAGTCTGGAAGAGCTAGCTGTTGGTGTTCAGCACCTCATCTATTAACAAGAGACTTTAAATTACATACTCAGTGGAGCAGTAATCATTAGAGCAGACTCAAGATGCACAATAGAGATTTAATTTCACTGGAACTGTTCCTAATGAAATTCTGCGTGGTGTGGAATATTTGAATTACATTTTTGGTGGGTCAAAAAAAAGGTATAAGGAAAAAAGTGGTGCTGTCTAAAAATATTCATTAGGATCCCTTTCAAAAATTCAAATCAGGTATGATATGTGGGTTGAGTAGCCTGATGTATTTTTCAATAGCATAATGTATTTAACCTTTATGTTTCTTTCATGTATTTGATTTTCTACTGTCTGTATATAATGAAATGTCTTTTTTTTCTAAGCTTCCAACACTGCTGCATAATACCCTGGGGAGTTCTCCAAGGTTATTAAATCCATTGCTTTGTCACAAGTTACTAGAGGCTACACTAACTCTCTCCTCTGTTTGGAAAGCTGCTATAATATTTCTGATCCTCAGCAATGAATAATGTGATTAGTACCTTAGGGAATACAAACAAAAACTTTAGCAAAGTACTTTTTCCAATATTTAAGAGAGTAAGCCAATCCTCCAAACAAAAGTTGCATGTTCTTGAACACTGTCTAATAACATTAACCTGAAATCACTTGATTTAATTACCCTGTTAAGCAGTTTATTGCATTACTTATGGGATAATAGAATGAGTTCAAAGTGGGTTCATTGCATTATCTTATAAACAATGTAGCACATCATTAACCAGGATGATAGAAATCAAAGTATTTTATAAGAAACAATTATGAAGGCTCATGTAAAGCCGCTAATGTGAATAGTAGAAAGACCTCACTGTGACAAGGGAAAAAGGCCTTTGCTAGGATAAAAAGACAAAGCAATGTCAAACTATAATTCCTCAGAATCAGATTAGAAGCACAATTCTCCAAAATTGTTTGTTTCTCTCTAGTCTGATATGCTGCCCTTAAGTCTTCACCCAGAAGTATACTGAAATCTCTTGCTTGGCTTACGGATAATAATTTCAAACAGGTATCTTGTCGGTTCTGTTCTTAGTGCTTTAGCACAGATGTGTGACAATCTTCCAAGCACCTAACTTGCAAACGTGTGATGATCAATTTTGACTTATGTGTCCACAGGGAGTACAAATAGAAATGTTCAGGAGAGGCCAAAGAGAGAGAGGACAGCTGATCCAATCTACTCTGGAAGAAGTAATTTCACGTTGTCTGAAGGAACCGATGGTGCAGAGATAAATGGTGGCTCAATATCACCTTGATGTCCCTCAGCCTGGTGTATCTGCCCTGCTTGACATGACATCTTCACACTCCTTTTGCTACAACAAAAGGCATAAATATGAATGAAGGGTCCAATTTTGTCCTCCATCCCTTCAGAAATTCGAATAGACCAAACTACTGGAATATCCTTCCAGAGAGCAGATCCAAAGTGAGTGTGGTTCAGTGATCCTAACACCTGCAATGTATTTGCTCACTGAGCTCCAGAGCCTGAGGGTGACAGGGGAGTGAGTCCAGGAGATGTCAGACCCCCCTGGCTGAACGCTGAGCCACTATTCAGAACATTTCATGCTCCACCTTTCAATAACTGCTGCAATGTTGCCCATCTCACTCATGCTGTGTGCACTGGCATTTATGTGTACAGTTGAGGGGGTTTTTAATTAATCAAAGCAATTTTCAGAGTAAGGAACTAGCGGAGAAGTAATTAGCTCCATATATCTCTCTCTTTCCTGGTTTGCAACTCAGCTGAGCAGTGGAGAGAGTTCAGGGTCTAACTCAGGTAAAGAGCATTTTTATCTGGCAAAACTGAGGTCCTGACTGTAAAAAATGGTAACAGGGAGACTCAAGGTTTGCAGTGAAAACATAGACTGGGTTCCTCTCAGTAAACTATAAATGTATTCCGTCTGAGCTCTTAGACACCTTTCAAGAAATGATAATAAAACTTCCTTTTAATACAAAGACTTTTTCGTGGAAAATTCTTAGGTGGGACAAACAAGCTCCAATCAAAAAGATTTGGCCAGAAATAATTAAGACCCAACTCTATAAAAAAAATATTCTTTGAATTATTGTTATCTGCAGTGGGAGGACACAGGGGACAAGACACCCTTCCTGTAGTTACAAAGGTGTGTAAACGCCTTTTGCATACTCTCTGGAAAAAGGTAGCCAAAGATTTTTATTATCTGTCTGCAATCAGTCTCATCAGTCTCCAGCACACCCATTTAAACATTTTTCAGTTAGCTATCGTCATTTGTTACAGCTTCTCTAAACATCTTGGATTATAACCTTGTCTTATCAGTACCATTTTCTTGTCTGACAGAGAATAAAAACTTCAAGGCAGGTATTCACTCACACATTGGCTTTCATTTTCAGTTTTAGTGGAAGCACTTTGATTTACACTGTCTAAAACTAAAGGAAAACCAGACTGTACTACAGAACCGGAACACGTTTATCCCTTGACCATGCCATTCATGGATACAAAGGTTTATCGTATTTCCTAGCTGACAATGGTTAGGAAGCTTTGCTGGCTTCCAGCTCAGCAAAGAAAAGCCATTGCAATTACTTCTGGGAAAGATTTTGATTGCTGAACCCTGAGTGAAGATAATAGGGTGGATCCTGTTCTACTTGTCATTTCAGCAGCAATCTTTGAGGCTACTATGTGTTGTTTATATGCCAGGAATCTGGCATATAAACAAAACGGTTAGGTGCTATACGGCCAATTCACACAGAAGACAAAGGATAGGTTATACAAAGGCTCAATCTTGATGTCAAACAATTCAGATCTAAAATCGGACTGACAAATGGTGAAAGGGATAGGGAAAGCAATCATAATGGTGCAGCAGGGAAGCAGAAGGATTTTATGGGGCAGAGAATCCTCTGTCCATGCGCTGCAGTGTGCACAACCCCGTGGCCTTGGGTCTGCTCTTTGGCAGAAAGGCGAAGTTTAAGCACCAGCAACAGGAAAGAAATGCAGGTGGGAGAGCTCCATGCCATGGAGCTGGCACTGGCAAATAATCTGAACATAGAGCCTAAAATTGGTGTTGGTTATAGAAGTGAGTTCTTCATGGCTGAATGAAGCCACTTTATAGAAAAGACTTTATGGACATGGATTTGCTAATAAGAAGATACTGTGATTTAACTTCATGGCATTTGTGCTGTTCTAAAGCTCCTCATCAACAGTGTGGGCAGCCCTGCATTAAATACAAAAATATCTTTCAAAAGGACAGACTATATGCCCCTCAATATAAGAACAGAGTGGCATTTTGTAGTATCCAACTCCTTGATTAGAACTGTTTCATCACAGTTTCTGTAGGCTGCCACATCAGATCTCCTAAGTCTTATTGCTCTCACCTACTCTTTCTAGCCTAGCTCCGGAGCTTGACATGCCAAGCTAAGGGAAATCAATTTTAGTGCCCAGAGAAAAGAAAAAGTGATATGGAAGGTCATTATATCTACCCACTGTTCTGCTGCCCTCCGGTCTTGAAAGGAAATTTGATAAAAATGACAGATCTTTGGTGAAGAACATTTCTCTCCTTTCCACCAATACCACAGGATAATGAGAGGCACGAAGAGGTGTTGTGATAGGCTATTTTTCTGGTTTGCATTTTTGTTCATAATAACAAATACCTAAAATACCTAAATTAAAAAATAGCACAAAAATGGGCATTTAACAAAACGGATATTAAACCAAAAAGATATCGTATTACCTTTTATGTCTGTTGGAAAATCAACTTTAATGACAGCCTCAAAATTACCTTTGTGATCTCTCTGAACGAGATCCCTTCTACCCTTTGGCAGGGGAGTTATGTGCAGTTTCTCTGCACCTTTGCTTTTGCTGGAACATTCCCGTGAGAACTCATTTTTAACTCAAACATATTCTTGATTATCTAGCTTGCATCTAGTACTGGATCAAACTTTAGTTTAAGATGACTGAGACACCTTAAAGCCACCAGCCTAAATCTAAGTCAAACTGACCACAGAGTGGAAAGTTTCTGAGGGAGGGATTAATTTCACCCATCTTTAGGAACCTGACAGTTAGTCCTGAAGTCCTGAGTCATTTCCTCAAGAGTCGTTGAAGAAAGAGTCATCTCCAAATAGTGATTCATCCATCCTAAGGCAAGTATTGAACACACAAGAAAAGTTTCTGCCTGAAGTGTCTATTTTTGTTCAGTTGCTGCAGAAGAATCCCAGTTAAGCCTCAGTGACTACACTTAGGGCAGCTGAAGTTAGCAGAGAAGACGACCCCATTTATTCCTGGCATGTTGAAGGCATTCAGGCTGCAATTCTTTTCAGATTTCCAGGGTTTCAAAGGAGGCTTTGTGTATACCCTAAGAGAGTCTACTATATGAACACAAAGAATAACAGATCCAAAAGCTGCTGTTCTTGTAACTTTGCCCCAGACTAGAGGAACCAGGGATTGGCAGCTTGTTTGCTTGTTGAATACCTGTGTTACTATGTGTTAACCTTAGGTTAATATTTTTTTAAGATATTTGTGTATTTGATTTTCTTTCAAAACAGTCTTATCAGACCAAATTTCTCTATAGTATCAGATTTGTTATATATATGTGCATATAACAATCATAAAAATACATTATTAATATATACAAATATCTACCCAAAGATCAGGGAACTTGATACTATAAATTATTTTAATAAGATTTCATCAATATCAATTTAATTGGTATACAGTTAAACAGCTAGAAAAACCCTTCCTCTTTCATTGTTGTTAGGGGAAGTTTCACAAAACTTCTTGCCAGTCTCCCACACTTCACAGCCTGCCCAGAATATGTTCCACTTTAAATGAAAGTACAAGGTCCTCAGAAGAGACATTCTGCTGTTGTTTCTTATAACACAAAGTATTCAATCCAGGCTCTCCCAATGAACAAATATGTGGCAGTGTGATGTGGGAAAAGGGTAGGTTAGTTTCATGCCCTGTATGGCTTTATAGCTGGTATCACATCAAAGCCAAATAATGCACATGGCAGATCCCGGAATCATGCTTTTATAAACTCTTTGGATTATAATATTTATAGAAGTCTTTTGTAGTCCACTTGGACAGCCCACATTCGTGTGCCTGGCAGATTCAAACTCCTGAGTTGGGAAGGTTTAGGAAAATTTGCTTCATCCAAAGGGTTATCAAGCACTGGAAGGGGCTGCTCAGGGAAGTGGTTGAGGCACCATCCCTGGATATATTTAAAGGGCATATAGATACAGAACTTGGGGACTTGGTTAGTGGTGGACTTGGCAGTGATAAGTTAATGATTGAACTGGATGATCTTAAAGGTCTTTTCCAACATAAATGATTCTATGATTCTATGAAGGCCCATTTTAATGGAATAACACATGATCAATGTGTGAATGATGCAGTCAAGAGTAGCTAGAAGAAGCCTCCCAAATGGCTGAGGGGTTTTAGTTCTCTGTAATACTTTCCTCTGTAGGAAATCAACATGTGGTAACCCATTGTCAGTCTTCTCTAACAATTTTTAAACCTTCTGGCACATTCTCAGAGAGGGGAAAGTCTCAAGGTAAGTTTAATGAGGTTTATGACTATAGGTGACTGTGTAGATAAGGCTGTATTCAGAGTTCAGATACCCTCCACGCTGCGCGGCGGCAGCAGGCTGGCCAATCTTCATAGGTAGATTGGGTGCCTGCCAGCCAGCACGTGCACTGCTCTGATCGGGTCAGAAACCAGGCTGTGGCTTGCTCAGCTGGCAGGCTGAAAGAAGGGTGTATGGACACGGGAAAATATAGGACCGATGCCATGGAGGAAACCTGAAGATGAGGAAGAGAGCTAGACCTACTGCAAGTGTAGAGAAGGCACGTGAAATGCTGACTGGATCCCATTGCTTTTTCTTCTCGTTAAACACCTTTAGAGAAGTGTTTAATGAATAAAGGGTTCATTATGCAGAATGAAGCATGTGCCAATGGCATTTGTCTGAAGGTTGGGTATGGTATGAGCAAAAATATCTCGCCACATCATAGATGTTTTCCAGAAAAGATCATCTCATATGATGAGAACTGCACGGTCTTGCTCACTGAAGCCATGGTTTGCTGGCTATAAATGATTATGAGAGTGCTCAATGTGAGGAAACCGGTTTCACATATGCTACTTGTAGGACCATCAGATAACAGCTTTTATTTACTACTTCAATAAAGTAACTTTAAACAAAGCATCCCGATCTCCCGTAACTAATCTATCCTGCTTTGTATCTCCCGCTGAGATTTATCCTCTGAACAGATTTATAGTTTTAGTGAGCCTCAGTTTCAAGGGTCATCTGTCCTGATCCTGCAGTGGAGGTGAATAGGATCTCCCCCGTTCTCTTGCAACAGATGCTGGAAGCATTCGCTATGTGTATGGAAGCATTCCCTATGGGTATTCCCTACCTATCCATGTGATCCTGTTAGGGTTCAAATAGAGCCATGTCACTATTTGGAAATTGGTAGCTCGATAGAAATAAATGATGCTACTGCTATTCACATTTCTTTTTTCCTCTGAATGTAAAGAATACCTGAAGTCAGTAGATGGGCACTTTGAGTCTGTTCCATGGCCTGAAGAATTAAACATCAGGAAAAAGGGGTACTTTGCATATATACATAGCTGACCCATATGTTCATGGCAAGCCCAGCACTTCTGGGATTTATCAGATTCTCTGTGCCTGTAATACATGGAGCATTTGGCCATATCCGGAAGTCTGATAACAGGATATGTCGTGTTTTTGTCAGATTTACCCATAATGGAAATCCTGACATTACATTACCAAAATGTCAAATTTTCAGATGGAGTATAAGCCCAGAACAGATGTGATTCTGATCATTAAAAACCTTGTTATTTTAAGAGAGTAGATGTTAATGTGCTCACTGAACAGGCACATGTATCTCGCCTGCTCCCATTCCTACGGGCATTCAGTCTGGAAGCAATCCTTTTGTGCAGCAGGAGGCTTTCCCTCCTTGTTTTTACCCTTCCCCCAGAAAACCCACAATGTTCAGAAGAAAGGCACTGAAACAAGGAGCCCATGACATACTTGCTTTTGAAAGAGTTTTCAGCTTTAACTTTAGTTGCAAACCACCTTTGGAGAGTTCTTCTGTGAAAGTGATATCAAACTGACAGGGAAGCCTGGCCTCAAAGAAGCTAATAGCCCTTTACAAGAGTGAGGCAAAGATTTTACCATCTGTAGTAATAGTCAAAACCTCTGTATTGACACTTTTACGACTCAAAAAGATATGGACTATTACGGTACTATATTTTACCACTTATTTAGAATGAGCTAGTAGTTGCTTGGAAAAAAAGTAGCATTAGTCTTAGTTTACTTCTTTGAAGTCAGTGATTTGACTTCAACTTTGCCGATGGGGAATACTCTGGAAAGGTCTGACATGCTCCCAGAGAAAGAAAATTCTAGCAACAGCAGGTTGAAAAATAACAGTAGCATCAAGTCTGAACAACCCACATTGGCTTTGAAATTGCTCTTTTCTGCTGTTGTCTGGAAGGAAATAATCAGTCAAATTCAATATTTTTCCTTTTTATTGATTATTTTTATTTTTAGAAGACAATTTCATTACTTGAATCAGGCTTCCATTGTCTGCTTTTAGCCTCCGTATTGGGCAGGACATATAAAATAAAGGTTTCAAAGCATTTCAGCATTAAAAAACTAACACAATAGTACAGTCGTTAGAACATCCAAAAATTAAACAATTGTAAATAGACAAAATTGACATCAGATTCTATTTTCATGCACATCTTCTGGAGGATTTCAGAGCATCTTTTTGTGAGAACAGAGTGTAAGAGCTGCCATACTGGGTCAGACAATTTTCCTAGCTGCATCTTGCCTCAGACAGTGGTCAGCAATGGATGCTTAGGAGAATAATATAAGGATATTAACTCATTAAACTGAAATGTCTGAAGCTGTCTTATCTGTGTGTCATATAAGAAGGCTATGAAGCTGCTCCTGAGCTGCCATTGTGTGCAGCTTGGAATAGTAATATAAAGTGATATTTATTTCAGCTTGCCGTAACTGAGTTGCAGTCCTCAAGAGGAGCTCGGTGCAAACGCCTTTCAACTATACTCCGGCACTGGGCCAGCTTGAGCGGTGGGAGGCAGTCAGCACCTCGGTCCTTCAAACCTGCCTTTTTAATGCGCTGAAACCTGGGCAAACGTATAGTGATCCTTCACTGGCAGATGCCCTGGCAGCTCCTGGGAGTCACGGCCACCCTGGCCTGGAGACTATAGATGGAGCTGCAGTCTGTCCGTTCAAGCTTTTATCAACATAAACCCCTGCTTATTCATCATATAATAATTCAAAGGGAATATTGGCTTACGGTTCACCTGAATACATCGAGGACTGAATGCCACAGTTTATCTCTAGAACAGATAGATCTGTATTAGCCCCAGGGAGGCCAAGGCAAAGGAAAAAACTAATTGGAGGAAGATAGTGCCAGTAGTTTTCTCATTATTCTTTGTGAGCAGGAATTATGCAACATGTCTATGCGCTAAAACCCAATGAATATTTTTTCTGAAGAGTGTCTTTCATCCGAACTCCACCTTTCCACATTTTACAGGAGATAAACTTGCTACATTTCTATAATTTGTGCCAGCCAGCACAATTAAAGTTCCTTACAAGCCTTAATGAATTAGGCTTTTTGCATTTCATTATGAAAAGGAAGATGACAAAGGAAAATTAGCATAGTTACATAAATGAAGCACCCCCGTGAATGTTGCACGGGGTATTTTAACAGGAACTAGAGGTGAAAAATGTCATTTTTCAGCATTTATAGTACTGATAGTCTGGATTCTCTGAAGAAGAAATAAATTCTAAAAGTGGAGATTATCTCAAGGGCACCAAATAGATAAATCTCTCTTGTCCTGTGCATGTTAGATGGTATGTTGGGAGAACTGTGCTTAAAGCACAAACAGAAAATTGGAAAATTACCTGATATCTGGAAAGAAAAAAATCATATTATCACTGAAATAGTGAAACTCAGCCTTCCACAGCAAAGTCAGTTGCTTTATCCAGTTCAGTGGCTTATGAAAAACTGATACATAAACTTCATAATAGACTTAATATTTTTGTGGTTGCCTGATCTCACATGGTTTGTGTAGGAAGACACTAGAGTAGGAGCTTATAGTGCCCAACACTTCTCCCATTCACAAAGCCCAAATAAAAAGGGATTTGCATGGATGCAGTAGGCAGGTTAAGAGCAAGGATGAATCTTCCTTTCAACTTGCAGGCAGGGAGTGAGGTAATTTGCAGTTCCTAACCATAATCTATGGACTACTCTACAACTGCCCTGCTAATACAAGAGCGTATCCTGTGAGAGTGGAGGTACACAGCTCACTCTAGCATCATAAGCAACAAATTCTTGTGGATGCAGCATCTTTCCCCATATTCCCTAACCCAGATGGGTTGCTGAAATGCTGCATTTCTTGTGTGCTTCCTTCCAGCTCCCCCTGGTCATGCAGAGAGCTGCAGGAGCTGGGTAACAGGCTTTGAGAATGCCAGCTGTGAAATGAGGGAGAACGAGCAGAGATTGCTTCATGCTATCTGTTTCCCCTACTTTTTTTTTTTTTTTTTTTTTTTTTTAATAATTGCTTTCACACTGCGACTGTAGCATGTGGAGAATGAGATAATTGGGCGTCTTGACTTTTCACAAGTTTTTATACAATGAATATTTATATATTCACAAAGATGTATGAATATGCACACGGATATGTATGTGCATGTAGTTAAAGGCATGTATGTAGACCCATGTATTCATTCACATGCAAAAACACCTAAAAGGATAATGGGAAAGAGCTGCTTTGTCCCACTGCATCAGACACTCCAGTCACAGAAAATCACTGACATAGATACAAAAACATATGGTCCCTACTCAGTGTCCAGGTCCTCGTTAAGTCCCTGTCACCCAATGACTGGGTAATTCATGTGCATAAAACGAATTAGCAGAGGCAAGTATCAAATACACTGTACATGTAGGTAGCTGCCAGGTTTTTTCTTGTTTCGTAGTAATGTAGACGATCCAGAACCTCCGTAAGGAAATGTTTTCAAAGTTTCATGTGAGAAAAGGACTGTTCTCCTGCATATTCATTCCCAGCTCATCCTATGAGTATTTGAGAGGCTTCTTTGTTTTATCAGCAATAACGTGTGCAGCTGTATAAACCTTCATTAGCAGATTCCTTGTTAGGTCATGACAGCTCCATTTTTAAATGATCTCTACTTCCTCGGAAAGTGCATTTGAAACTAATTTACTTCAAATAAGGAAAAAAAAATGTTTCTGTGCTAAAACAGTGGTGCAAGCAGAGGTCTTGTCTTTGTATTTTTGCACATGCTGGAAAGTTTGGGGCTGTATCCCATTAGATGATCAACTGGGAGCTGATACAGCCTAATAAGTCCCATCAATCTGGCTCTCCTGGCTCCTCAGGCATCTGCTTCCGGGAGCTTCGAGTAGATACTTGTTTGCAGATTTAGACGGACGGGACACATTGGGAAAAACTACCTCTTAATTCTCAAGAAAGGGAAGTCCTGTGAATATTTCCTTTCAGGAAAGGACTGTTCCTGCTTTTTAGAAGCATATATTATTTCTGGAAAACTCCCCATGTGACCAAAGTAATAAATATTTTTCAGCGATGAAAATTCTGTTTTCCAGTAATCTTAAATCCTCTGCTATTCTCTAGACTTTCTATGTGACATCAAGAAAAAAAACATCCCAAAAGACTGAAAAGTCCTGGCTACTTGTGCTAGGGGGAAAGTCTGATGGGGAGAAAATCAGAGTCCTTCCCATTTCTGCTCACATCTGCTCTGTGAATCTCAGGTGAGTTTGAAACATACGGAATTCCTTCAACAATATTTTTCAACCCATGCTCATTGCTATTCTACTCACTATAGCATAGAAATGACACATAATTTTTTTTTAGATTAGTGAGAATAGCATTGCAAGTGTCAGGATGGTTTTAGATCTTGATCTATAACATGAAAAAGTAATTTTCTCTCAGTGAAAGTGAATGTGCAAGCATAGGTGTTGGGCAAGGAATTATGCACAAGTTTTGTGTGTGAAAGAGAAAGTGGCAGATAAGAATTGGGAAAAAGGGAAGAAATTTGGGAGGCAAGCTCTTAGCAGTCAGATTTCAGGAGAATAGAAAATGGGTTATCCTATCCTGTATGCACATGCACATTCATTTGAATGGGAGCTAGCCACATGTCAGTCACGAGATGGCCAGGCTCTTTTGGCTAAACCTTAAGTAAACCTGGACTTCGCTTTAAGTTAGAGATATCTGGCCAGGTAGTTCCTATTCCTCTCTCTGTTGAAGTCTATAGGAAGTCATCAGACTTTGTGGCTAAAAAGGAACATGGCAACACCTAACGACCTCGTGCTTAAGCCAGCCTATGGCTGTCCTATTTTAAATCCTATGTTTTATTTTGTTTTTGAATGGGTTCATATCTTTTTGAGAAGCAACCAGTCCTGATTTTAATATTTGCAGTGGTAAGGCTATACAACCTTACGTAAATTGTGTCAGTGCTTCTGAAGACATGAGTGGTTGCTAGTTGCCTGCTTTGATCTCAGCTGTTGTCTTCCAGGCCAGTGGTGTCTTCTGCTCTTATGTATTCCTGAGTTTCTCTTTTGCAGATCCAGTGTTCAATGTATTTCATGAGATATGGTGGGATCTAAAGGTTTGGCTTCAGGGCAGAGGGAGGGAAGGATATGGCTTGGCTTCCTGGAGTTCCAGGGTATGCTGACTCTTTTATTGCAAAATTTTGGTTACAAAATTGAAGTTTAACAATATCAGGATGTGCTGTGAATTTTATCATTTTATAAGACACAACAGGACAAAAATTTTTAAATAAATATTTTTGACATTTCCTAAACATTTCTATTTTTCAGTTAGAAATGCAATTTTTTAAAGATTTCCTACTGCTTTGCTTTAAAAAATTCAAAAATCGTAAAATCAAACTAACAATTTTAAATATTAGCGATTTAAAATAATTTCATCCCTAGCGAATGACTGTGAGTTTTGTTAAGCTGATTATTTTACATCCTTTGTTTGCCAACGTCATGGATATAATTTATTTGCCCAGAACCCTATCATGACACAGCTGGACACCTCATCAGCTTGAATGGCATTTGGGTCTATGGAAAGAGTAAAGGATGTTTCAGATTGTAGGGGGCTGACCCATCCTCTCATAAACATGCCTCTGCCCCACTGGCCGTAGAGGGACTCTAAAGCAGTTACACTTCTAACATAGCTGTCTCAGGGTCTAAGCTTAGGTGAGATGAAGTTGATCTAAAAGTGCTTATGGGCAGATGGATGCCCCAGATGTGCACACCTCGGTCCTCCCCGAGCTGGGGAGAGAGGCAGTAGCTGTATGGTGGAGGTGATACAGCCACTTCACCATGGGCTATTTCCAAACTAATGAGCCCACCTTTCAGCAGGGTTTATTAGCTGGACACCAGCCATCACGCTAATGGCTTTGGATAGGAACTTGCTCTCATCTGGCTATCTCTATGCCAGCATAAAAGCGCTCCCCTCCTGCCCACGTGGAAATTCTCTGAGATACCCAAAAGTCACCTTCTGGTACCCTTCCAAAATCCATTTATCATTTTTTCTAGTGCATGAATGTCACCATATTTATCATTTGCTCCTGCTTTTTTTAAATGCTTGTTTATTTTAGTTTATTTTGTGTTTTGTTTGGGTTTGGTTTGATTTTGGTTTTGTTTTTTTGTTTGGTTGGGTTTTTTTAGTTGTTTACACACTTAAAACATATGCAGGGTTCTCTCCTCTCTGAATGGCTGCAAGGCTTTTAGAGGAAAACCTGCAACAGAGGGAGTGAGTGGTACAACTGACGCTTCAAATTACAGCTCTCTCACTAACACAGGCTGGGATGTGCTCTGAACTGAGAGCCTGAACTAGCTGTACCATGAGCAGTGACTAGATAATGCATAAGTAACAACTTTTACACTCTTCCCAAACTCATTTGCTTTGAATCACAACAGGCCATTTAAAAAATGTAGCAAGTTCCTGTGAGTCCGAAGGCCGTGCTGACAGCAGACCCACGAGGAACGCTGATTAGGATGGAAAATGGCTCCGAAGTAGCCTGGCTTTCTAATGATCTTGTGTTCAGGGCAAGCAGAACAGAACTGCAGCTGCCACAAACCATTAGGACCATTCCTAAAGACAGAGAGGCTGGAGTAACTAGGCACATGTGTTGCAGTTCTGGTAGCGACTGAATTCTTTAATTCATTAGATGAATGTTTACAGAGGTAAGTTAAAAGTGCTACAGCTTTCCAGGGATGCTTACTATCTAAGCATTACTTTTAAAATCAATAATAGAAGAAACCAGATTTCTCATTATGATACCGTTTCAAAAAATTGAAACCTTTTTGATCTAAAATAATCTTAAAGAAAGAAATAAAATAATCCTTAAATGACTTAGAAGACATCCAAAAATTGAGGTTTTATGACAGGAGAGAGAGTGGACTGTATTAATCCCACTGTTAGTTCTTTATCTTTAAAAATCAATGCAGATTGCATCTTTCCTTTGGCTAGAAAGGTTGCAGCTACTGCCCCGCATTTGAGTCCACCAGCAGTAATACTGCCCTTAGCAGAGGGCATGTGATACCTACTTAGCTAGCATCAACAAAACCAGGAGGATGGTCATTTGATGTTCACAGAATTTCCTGGAAACCATACCCTACAAATCATTACCAGACTTGTTCCTTCTCCAGGTCCACACATCTGTGACATTGATTTTCTTCAACAGAACCTGTCCAGATGCACCTAATTGCAAAATGTGACCTTTTTTTGTCTTTTTTTATTATTATTATTTAATGTTGTAAGACTAATATGAGAAAAGGAGGTTAAGAGGTGACTTGATCACAGTTATAAGTATCTACACGGAGAGACAACTTCTAACAGTGCAAGGCTCTTTAATCTGCCAGACAAATGTATGGTACAATTCAGTGGCTGAAAGTTGAAGCTCAACAAAATTAAACTGGAAATGCACTGTAAAAGTTTAACACCAAAGGTTAGGATGACGTGCCTAAAATGAATTTTCCATCGCTTGAAACCTCTGACCCAAGTAAAGCCTTTGAGTCTTTCTAAGACACATGTTTCAGGTCAACCAGAAATTGCCTGGACCATTACAGGAATTAGTGGGTATAATTCCATGGCCTGCCTTAGGCAGAAGATCCATGTAGATACTTAGGTTGGCCTCAAGTTCCTAACCACCAGGAGTTGCATTTATTGACTGTTTCCATTGCTGTGGCTACATAATATAAAATGTTATACATTCCTTTTCTCACATATCTGGGGTACTAGCACTGCAGTCACACAGGTGAAATAAGCTGCCTGCCCAGGACAGAGTGTGTCTTTGCCTGGATCAGTAACTCAGTTCTTGTGGGTTCTAATCTTTTAAGAGTGCAAGAAACCATCCCTGCTGTCCTCCCTCCATCTTACAACTTCATTTTTGTGTTAGAATCGCCATAGTTATCAATGACATTGCCAATGAATATGGAAGAAAGAAAGGTCTTTGCAGTACTATAATAGATCTTTTTATTCTGCATAAGAATTCCATCCTCCCTATGTATGAAGCAAGAAACTTAGTAAGTTTGCAAACACCTGAGACAAAATGGAAGAATTCATGTTATCCGGAAGGTTGGATATGGATTTTAAAATCTTCTAAGAATGATATTCTTAGAGGGGGTTGTTGTACCTTATCTTGATTCCATTTAGATTCAAAATATTTGATCCTGTTCTTCTGAAATCATCTGCTGTGTTGGATAGAATACAGAATGACACTCAGAGAGGAAACGCTTGATAAGATGTAGATACCTCCATCTGCAGTAGCCCTAGTAGGCTTGCTCAATAAAGTCAGTGAAAAGAAACAGCTACTTTGAGGGAATGTTTCATCTTTTCCTAACATCTCTGTATAAAACAGTTCAGACAGACTGTACTCTAAATGTGCTTCTTTTTTTTCACAATGATTATATGATTATAGAAGGAGTCATCCAGATGAGTAGATTTAGATGTCTAAATTCAGATGAGATAGATTTCAACCTTACAGTACAAAATGTATGGACATCAGAATCTTGAATCATTTTGGTTTTCACAAAAATTATCAGGTCTCTCATTTCATTTAATTTATCTTTATTCTTTGTTTCAGAAGTTTGGTATTCTTGAGAGTCAGAGAAGAAGAGAAGATGGGGAATTCTCCTAAACTTACTTAAACTATAGCTGCAAAATGCAAGAATACTATCGAAGAAATGTTTAATTGAGCAACAATCAAGACTAATAGACTTTTATTAGAATAGCTCTGTGTGTGTGTCAGGGACAGAGTGGGAGTGACTGATGCACTTCAGTGGACAGGGAAACCCTCCCATTGAGTCACGAGGTTCAGAAAGGATCCCCTTGCTTTCTGAACTCCTCCTCAGAGAGGAGTCCAGGTGTGGCTGGATCCAATCCTAGTCCCAGACTTGGTCAACGGTTTATGTCTAAGGATTATATCAGGTCCTGAAAGGGCCACCCTGAATGACTTGCTCTGAAATAACCAATGTTTGAGGTACACTTGGGCTAAATTAGAATCACAGAATGAATCATAGAATCATAG
>JMFS01115088.1:0-21378 GCA_000699545.1 Podiceps cristatus
ATATATAAAAGCAAGTTTCTAACTTGACAAGAAAGTGGAATTTCACAGTGTCAAAAATATAATGGATTTTACTACCTGTCCATAAAAAATATGAAAGAAAAACAGTTCAGTTACATCTGTATCCCCGATGAAAGTTGGGGGAGGGGAAAAGAATGTTATACACATTATTAAACTGATTTCATCACTGCAGATTTAATGAAAGATGCACCGCACTGAACCCTGGCATTTCATTACTTACAAAATACCCCACAAGCTTACATGAGGGACATCAACGAGACTGAGACAGCCAATAATGATGCAACTTTAAAAAGTCTAGAGGAATAAAATTACTTTTGTTCACTTCAGTCATATGTACATAATAATGACTTTTACCAATATTATATTAATCTATGCTTAAAAAGAATTAATTTCCCAAAGTGATAAGGACAGCAATTGCTTTCTATCAAGGGTGAAAACATAATAAAATGAGACAGAAACTCACAGATCAAAAAAAGCAACCGAAACATCAGCTACTATTCAGAGAACGTATTGCTGAAGAAATATATCATTTTGTAGGCTGTAAAGCAGCTTTCTTGAACAGAAAGCTCAGTTAAGGATATCCATGAGGCAGGGGCTGGATTTGTTACATCTGTTGTGATGCATCTCTGCCCTTTTTTTCCAAGGCAGTATGTAGAACATACGGGTAAACCACTGTTTGTGTTGTCCTATACTCTTAAACAGAATATTTGGTAAGATACTTCTTATTTTATATAAAGCAAATCACTCCAGCTGAGGATTTGAAATTGCTCTTGTGCTTTATGCTTTAGCTGGCTTCTTCTGCAGTAGATAAGAAGTGCATAGTAAATCCACAGAAGAAAAAAATTTTAGGATGTTAGAAAAATCTGTTGAAAATTATGCCAGACAAAGGTCATGCCATGGAAACGATGCATAATTAATATGTTGATGTTTAACATAAACAAAACGCATTTATCAAGAGCAAGTAAATAATATATACAGAGAAAACAGCAGGGCTATTGTTAATGTATAACAGTAATGGAGAGAGATTGAGTATCTTTGCCTTTGTGCATAAGAAATTTTATATTCTCAGCTATAACTATTATATCAAACTTACTAAAGGTAGTACACTCATAAAATAATAACACCAACTAAGATTTGAAAAAGTGACAAGACAAAAACAAGAGAGGTAAAATTATTAAATTTAGTGACTTTCCAAACAGCTACATACAGAACCATAGTATAATATTAGATTACACTGGTTTGCATTTGATTGTGGTTAAAAATTTAAAATCATCCATTTATACTGGAATGGCAAATGCATCATAATTTTATGTAGTTATGGTAGAATATTAATATTTAAACATTTTTGAATTTGTGATTTTTGTGAAAGCACATGGAAAGTTGATATGTGGAAATCAAATATGCAGGGTAGTTCCTTTAATGGCCATTATGTAATGTAATGTACATAATGGCATCTCATATCTAAAGAAATATATCCTCACAAAACATTTGTTCAATACCTTATAATAAAACAACATAAGAAAATTAAATCCAGACAAATGGAAGCTAGACTTCCATTTGAATAAACTGAAGAGACTGGCAAAGAGTTTTAGTACTTCTAAAGTTTATCTTGCCATCAATTAATCAATAAGATTATTGTCACTATAGCTTTTTAAGCACCCTAGATGACTGAAAGTCTTAACCTACAGTGTTGACTCAGGTCCAATTTGTGTCAGAACAAGTGTGTAAGATTGCATTCTTCAGGAACTTTGGCAGCTCTGGTTTTGTCACTCTTCTGATTCAAATCCAAAATACATTAAAAAACTAATGATAAAAAATTTTGATATAAGAAATAATTTTCTCCAATGCTTTATTACCATTATTTTATTAATTATTTGGTTTACAAAGCATACTTATGTTGTGATTGTTCAATCACTGTAGTTGTGGCGTTTCTTGGATTTGTCTGGCTACTCATTCTCACACTTTCTCTTCATCCTATATTAACTTTCCTTTATGTTTATGGAAGACTTTGCAATGATTTGATAAACTATCATGACTGTCCACCCATTATGAAAACTAAATAATGGGAATAATCAATTGGTAATTGTATAGAAAAATACGGTTCCTTAATCATTGATACCTCACCTGGAACAGGCAGTTAATACACTGGCAATCTTTCCACATACCAGTAAAGTCTTTCAGTTTACCCACTACATCATGAATTAGACTGGTAATTTTTCTGCTTTTCTGTACTTAGGAATTTATAGTCACTTTCATTTAATATGAACTTGTACCTTGACTAAAGCTTTATGCCTGTTTTCATCCCTATTTTCAGACCCTCTGGGTGACTTGATAATCTGAAGAAAACTGTAGAAGTTGTCAGGACACTCCTTCCTACTTTGAGAACATGGGGGAACAACCATGCTCCATTGAACTGATTCTATCAAAATTGCACAGGGTGGTTTCCGGAGAGTAAATCAATTATAAGTTCCTCAACAATCCTAAAGTTTCCTCCTAAACTACCAAGAGAAACCAGTAGAGCAATTTGTCTCCATTTGATCTGCAGTTTCTGTAGCTGAACAATCCACTACATTCCTGATTCTGTATTTTATTCAATGAAGTCAGGACTTTTTCCTCATTCTTGTTTGCTTTCTCCTCTCATCTTCTGCCTTTTGGGTTTTGCCAGTCTTGAATTCTGTTTTGCACAATGTTTCAGCTCAACTGAAGAGCTGAAAGTTGTCTCCATCCATATTAAATTATTATCTAGTCCTGAACACGAAGACATGTCTTCGAATACTTTCATGCTGAGAAGAACACTGAAGTCAGCTCTCCAATTCTCACCTTCTCCAAATTTCTGATGAAATGAAGTATTCTGGATTATTATTAAAAAGCTAAGTAAGAACACTATCAGAAACTTATCTTAAACCAGAATACTGAAGTTATTACTCTGATTAGAAGAAATATGTTTTTGACTGCCACAAAAAGTTCCACACCTGAATCCAGTCTCCCATGGCTCTTAACTCAGTGGTCATTAGGTATCTAAGAGAGGAAGATGATTTCAAACATGTCTTTATGTTGATTTTTTTTTTACTGGCTGACATAGCAATCTGCTTTTTGCAAAATTCTACCAAAAGGTTGTGAAGGATGCAGATGAATATCTATGTTCTTAGCTGGGTCTAGGTCTTGAAATTTCTATTTAAGATTAACCTATCTACTCTTCCACCTTTTATTTTTTTCTCATTTACATCAAAAAGTTACTGGAGGCATAAGCATCTTCTTCGAAAAACACAAAGCATGGTGAGAACCACAACATCAGGGCTTATACATGCTCTTATACACCATTTACTTAACATTAATTGTAACGAATCTATGAGGCAGAGTCATTGATTGATGAAATTAATAGTCAGTTGCTGGTTGATGCTAAGTGAAGCAGTATGATTCATATATATGTATTCAACTACAATACTCATGAATCACAGCTCAGGTCACAGCTGCATTGCTTCTACAAGTTTAACAAAAATATATTGTTAACAGGGCAACTGGGGAATGTAAGGGATGGCTGCTTTTACTACCCACCTCTATGTGAGGAACAGTGAAGGTACCCAAAGAGCAGTAAATTGGTCTCTTTTGTCCTTCCAATATAATCCCTTTTTAGCAATGGTTCTTGAAGATAGTCCGCTGAACTAATTTTCCGACTCTGCATCTTCTCCCATCTCCTCCACTGATCTCCGTTTGCACAGAGGTCTGGCCATAACTTTGCTGGGGGCAGCTCTCCGGTTCTGCAGAGATGGGCTATGGCAGTGTGGTTAACTAAAACACTTACTTTTGCTTCAGTATTTTTAATGCTCAAATTGTTTCTTATGAAATAAATAACTTCAAGACATGCCCATAGAGATTCTGAGCACTGGGCTAGAAGGCTTCACTTGCTAATTTTCAAGGTAAGTGGCAGTACTTTTTGCTTCTCTCCCCCATTAGCTTCCTTATTTCTTATGAGACATTTCATGCTTGCCATCTTTCATCAGAAATTATTATTGCCGTGTTTTATATTGTCCATTTCTTTTTTACCAACCTTAACTTTATTCAACAATAGACCTTTTTCTACCACTTTTAACTTTTGAGCCAGCCTTGAAGGAACTGACTTCCTGTGCCCCTGACACTGAAAGCACATAATCCAGTTGTTAATTTACTAAAATCCTCTTAAAAGTAGTCAAGTCCCTGGCTCCTAGTACTTTTAGTAGAAGGCTGTTCTAGGACTTCATTCTTCTTTTCTCATAATTAGAACCATCCTAATCTCTACTCTAAATGTCTTAAATGGCAGTTTTCAACCCTGTCTCTGAGCCATTGCTTAAGTGGGTTTTCCCCCTCCCTAGTATGTCTCAGATATATATATAGCAGTCAGTCTTCTTTTCAGTCTCCACTAAACAAGTTATGTTCTTTGAATTACTGCTTCTTAGAAAAACTCTCTGTTCTCCTTACCATTCTAGCAATCCTTCCTTACATCTTTTCTAGAAGTTTTTCTTTCCTAATGACTTGTGACCAGCCTTGTATAAGTATAGTTGCATCTTGTGCTCTACACTTTCTCAAAAAATATCAGTAATACATCAATTTCTTTAATAATATTTTGCCAGATAATATCTGTCTCCCCTACAAATGTTATCACATCCACATCTGGCCTGACTACTTCTAGACTGTAATAGAGGTGAGCACTGCATGCCCTGCAGTCTTGAGTTCCCAAATAAAGGGATAGAAGAATAATTTGGAAAATTCTATGGCCCTAATCTGAATTTTGCAGGTAAATCAGTTAATGGATGTGGAGTTAGTCCAATAATAAATCAGAATACATTTCAGCACATACTTATTTGAAGTTTATGGTAAATACTCTTGGGAGGAATAACAAACATGAAATGGTAATATTTTTTTTTCTGTTGGAAGCTGTGATCAAAAGATCAACCTGAAGCAAAAGTGTAAGTACATATCTTTCTTGTATAAGACAACCCCTGCTTCCTAAAAAGATAACGTGGGATCACAGCATTATCTAGTCAAGTTCAATCAATCTTAACAATTAACACAGAAAGAGGTGCCCCAGCATTACTTGTTTAATTTTTATCAGATATTTCTGGAACTTTTTTGCAGAAGTTAAACCTTTTCAGGAAAAAGTATAATTAAATATAAACAATTTTCAAATGTATTTTTAAGGTATTGTTTTCAAGCTCCATTGAGCACAGTTAAGGAAGTAATTATTTCTGCCTAACTATCTGTCTCCTGAGGATGAACAGTTGGTGGCATCGATTATTCAGTGAATTTCACATTTTTTATCTGCAAAAGATTCCTAGTCTTTCCAGAAGCAGTCTTGATGGACTGAGCAAGAAGCACGTACACTATAATTTTTCACTACGTTATAATAAAGTGAATGTTTTCTAAATGTCACAGTTTAAATTTCATGGGGCATGAAATCTACTTTTGAAATGAAATTTAAAGCCTTTTTCCAAATATGAAGTCTAATCTTATAGTCAAAAACATTTTATATTTCCTGACATTATTAACCTTGGAGGGCTGCTTGCAAGATGATAACACTATCTGACATATTAAAACTGCATTTGCTTTTATATAATTATGTTACAGAATATTTTAAGTAGATAAGGTTCCAAGAAAAATATTAATGATGTGCATTTAGCAGTATTTTCATTTACTACTAATAAATCTAACTGCCCTTCATTTTAACATGGTAACATTAACACAAATACTAACAGATTACTTCTAAAGAAAACTATTTTTGGACTAATCATGGTGCTTAATGTCAAAAAAGATACCACTTTGCAGTATTCCCAAGGAGGTTCTACATTAAATATACTCATTCGCTACTGAATCTATAATACTTGTTGCATTTTCTGTTTGCAAAGAAAATGAGAATAAAGATTTTGATCACATACTAAATAGTTGTAAGAACTCTCATATTTATATAGCAATCCATAATTAATTTTTTCATTATTATGACACCTAAAACAAGACCTTTTTTAACAGAAATTTTAAAAGAAACATATAAACAGAACTGAAGGTTTTCACAAGCTTCAAATCTGAGCTTCCAAAACCCAGACTAGGAAAATTATAATGAGAAACCCATAAAACACCTCCAAAGAGCAATATCTCTTTGGAGGTTATGAGGTCTTGATAAGAATAAAAAAATATTTTGTCTTTTCTTTATCTTTTGCTTTTGAACATTAAATTTGGTGCTATTCCCATTTCCAAGGTCTGTTGTATAAGCAGAACAGTAAGATATATAGATGTATAAAAATAAAGATTACTTTTTATGTCAGCATAACATTCTCCCTTGATGCAGAACAAATAGTGCAGACTTTGATCCCATGTTATTTAATATCTCACTTTACCATAAAGCAGCCATATATTCCAGGATAAGACAACTGAAGAAAATAAGCATGAAATATCAATTGTGTTCATAACTTTTTTTTCAGTAGAAAAGTATTTGAAAGTTACCAACTTTTCTCATAGGTATCAGTAAAATGTACCTCCAGTTGCTGAAACCAGACATTTAATTGGAAAGGAAGAATAAATCTGATGGTTTAGAAACTAGGCTGAAATTCTGAAAACCTAGATTTAATTTCTGAATTCAGTACCCCTCTCTCTACTCTTATACATGTTAATTTAATCATGATCTAGTCTCCAGTGAATTCTACCAGAGTGTCCCAAGAATTAGCCCTGAATCAAGTCCTTCATATTCTGACTGAAATAACTGTGCTTCGCTTGACCCTTTAGATTTGCAAATATTCTGTTTACCATTTTTTGCGGGTAATACATCTTCCACTGTTTTGTACAGGATAAAGTTGTACTCAAATCAATTTGAAATAGGTGCAGCCCTCAAAAAAGCTGCTGTCACTGAACAATTTATATCTTAGGTGTATCTCTTACCTTAGGTGTAGTGGGATCCATCCCCATCAGAAGTTGACAACCCTCAGTAAAATCTTGATGAGTTTCATTTCTCTTTTGGGCTAAGGGCAGAGAGCACGTGTTAGCACCAGTGCCAGCACCATGACACATCACAAGAGGAAGTACACTGCAGCACAGGGAGCCTAGACCTCAGTGGGGATTCCCCTAGCTACCCCCGAAGTCACAGAGGTGGGTATGCAACAACATGGACTGAGCATGAAAAACAGTGAGTTGCTTTGTCCTGCTCATGCACCACACACCACTCAAAATATTGTTTGAGATCCCTACTAGATAACAAGTATTTGACCCACTGCCACTTGCAGACACCCATTTGCAGTTGCCAGCCTTACAAGACCAGTGGTGAAAGCCCTATGCGACAGCTCCTTACCCCACTTCAGAAAAAAAAAAAAAAAAAGAAAGAAAAAAGAAAAATAACCTAAGCGTAAAATCATCTTTATCAGCTGTTTAAACTCCACTGTATTTGACATGAAGTAGCAAGGCGTGTTCACATAGAATCATAGTTTGGGTTGGAAGGGACCTTGAAGATCATCTAGTGCCAACCCCCCTGCCGTGGATGGGCAGGGACACCTCCCACTAGACCAGGTTGCTCAGAGCCCCATCTAAGCTGTCCTTGAACACTTCCAGGGATGGGGCATCCACAGCTTCTCTGGGCAATCCCTTCCAGTGCCTCACCACCCTCATTGTGAAGAATTTCTTCCTAATATCTGATCTAAATCTGTCCTCCTTTAGTTTAAAACTATTCCCCCTTGTCCTTTCACTACACACCCTTGTAAAAACATGATCCCTTATACTGTCTTAAGTTTCTGGTGTCTTCAGATATCTGAGTCTAGAAGTACTCAAGTACAGGTTCAACATAATTAACTTCAGACTTGAAAAAGTTGCATTCACTCCTGATGCCAGAGGCTCCCTTCCTGGGAGAAAGACACACTCCTAGGTAATTCAAGGGATCTACTTTTTGAATTAATCACCCTTAGAAGGTACATATCTTTCTTACTTGGCTGATAGGGGAGTCTAGGCTGACTAACTCATATTTAGGCATCTGACTTTCAGATGCTTAAATGAGCACAGTCAAAGCCAATCCCATTCACCTGTGGCTTTAGTCAGCACTATGAATTGCTACAATAGAAATACCTAAGTGTGCTTCTAAGAATCGTTACCTTCCTGTCATTAAGAATCTTAGAGACAAGGGTGATCACATTCATTAAATAAAAACATTTTATCCAATGTTCTCCAAGATTTCTTATGTGAATCTGAGGTTCAAAGCTAGCCTGCAGACACAGGACATCTGTTTCAACTGCTAGACGACGTAACAAAAGAGAGCGAGGCATAAGGTAAGGCATAATATCTGCCTGAATGCTATAAAACCTGCAGAACATGTAAAGTTGCTGCGACTGTAATACATATCAAAAATGCATGTGGCATGCCACAGGATATCTGTAAAGTACAGTAACCAAAAATGTTATGAAGATGTCAGATCAAGGAAAATACATTCCCATTTTATTGGAAACATTTTCAAATTAAAGTGCTATCTCACTGTCATGAATATAAAGCTGTGACTTCCTTTGGTTTCCTATATCACTTCATGCAGATTTTCTACAAAATGCTTGTGAGACATAAATGTTTTCTGAGACTAGCACTATCACAGAAGCTCCAACTGAGCTTTCATGAAGGGTAAAAACAAGTATTCATTTGAGCACCACTGACTTTTATCACATTCACTATCTGTTGTCTTTTCTGCTGCAACCAATAATGTGAATGTCTATGCAAATGAAACATTTTCAGTGCTGAGCTGAGACATATATCTTGCAGGAGGTCACTCTACAAGCTTTACCCATCCGATACAGGCTGCAGCATTTTGCAGTTGAAATGTAAGGTGTGTCTTAAACTCGTACTTTCCCAGTCCATGCTGTTGAATAAAGAAATAAAATTAAAGCAACTCATACTTTGCCAGAGTCCAGAAAATAATCTGAATTTAATCTCAGGAATAATATATTATCTCTAACCTGGTATAAAAATAATCACTAAAAACTGCAATTGCTCATTTTCAGGGGGCCAGTGGAAATGGAAAGAGAAACAAAGGGAGGCATTGCAAAGGAAGCAAATAAATGGAAGATCAAACTTGAAGTTTCTTTAAATCTTTAGAGAGGACTTTAAGAGGAACAGAGAAAGAAAACTTTTCTTGATTTATGTTTAATAGGATGTGGCTCCATTTCCTCTCTTATAATATGAGGAGTCAGAAAAACAACTTATATCTTCTGTGATCAGTCTTTTATTAGGGATCTTGCTTTCATTAGGCATGGTTTATGTCTAAAATAAAGTTAGTACTGTTTCATACTATATTTCTGAATAGAAGTTACCCTATATGTACTAACATTACAGAATAAATTATTTTTTCCATGTTTGCTGTGAACACAGAAGATCCAACAAAAGTCACTAACTTGCCAAATAACCACACTGAGCTAGATCCTCCACAGGCTCATCAATTTCAATTAATTAATACTGTATCTCTTAAGGATATGATCAGAAAATTTCAAGGTATTTTTTTTCCCCAGTATTTCTTGCTTTTCTCTATCATCTGATCAATAGTTTGACTGCTGAAAACTTAGATCTTGTACCTGTGGACCTTTATATGAAGTCAAACTACAGTCATATTGCTGAATTAATATTTTTGAAGTGAATAAAATAGAAAAGAAGTTAATAATTTTCCCCTATGCTCTGGAAAAGTGCAGAAAAGACAGAACTAAAGCTCTACTAAAGCTGTAGTGACTTGCATTTTTGAAATTATGGCCTTAGTCAACCAAAATAAAGAATTAATTTTGTACTACCTAAAAGTCTCCCTCTCCTAATCAGATCAGTTTTGCAGCATTATATGTTTCACATCTGTTTACACTGAAAAGGAGGCATACTCTGCTGCTGTGTGTTTTTGTAGAGCCAGGCAAAATGAGGCTGTGAGCTCAGCTGGGGACTCCAAATGTTCTTGAAATGTTTTTCAACATATCATTGATCATAATCATTGATGACAATAATAACAGACAATAATTGATGCCAGTGGGATCTCTATACGTGTAAGAACTCAGCAAAGCATTACAACCCATTCTTGTAATTTATAGTTACAACTATTACAATGATAATGATAATTAATAATATTAATATTAACCACAGCTAACAGTAATCAAAATGGTATCTCTAGATGCCACACTTAAAGAAATTCTACAAATATGTTTGCTGAGACTTATAATAAAACTCTTTTTAAACTCCAAATAGCTGGACTTGATGCCTAAGAAGATTTGTGTTCCCTAAAGTCTGCAGCAGATGTTTAAAATTTAATGGATGTAAATATCAATTTGAGGGTCCCCTTACCACTATTATAATTTACATGGCAATGGAGGGAAATAAGCTGTCACCTGAAAACCCTTATAGAGCACCATTACAGCTTCCAAACTGAAGAATACTCTGCAGGCATGTATATGTAGCTCTCCTGACTTGTAATTTGCAATCAATTACATTTTGTGCCAGAAGAAAGTGAAGGCAGCTTCTCTCCAATATTGGGATTTCACCTAAGTGCGTTTCTCCCTTCTTGAATAAAGCCCAGAACTTCGAGTAAACACATTGAAATTCTAGCTTTAGAGAGACACTAAAGAGAGTCTCCTAAGAGAGACTGCTGCTTCTCATAGTAATGATGAGCTTGGCATGAATGCAGCAACTAAGAGCACAATGTAAAAAAATTTACTTCCCTTCTTTCCCTTCTCAGACTTTTCTCATCTATTTCTTAGTGAACTGAACACCAGAAACTAGGTCTGAGCAGTGTTTAATAATAGCTATGATTAAAACAAAAACAAAAAGAACAACAACAGCAAAAGTATTAATACATTTGGGTCAGATTCCTTCCACCTAACTTTAGGTTTCTAAATGTAGGCAGGTAATTGTGCCATGCATCTTCTGTTGTCCGCAGGGAGGAATTTCCATAGGCCAATTCAGATTTTACTTTGGCACAGTAGTCCTCTGGAAGTGTCTCTCTTTATTGACCTTAGAGTGATTATGGACCCTTGACACTCAATAGTTGTCTAAAACCAGATAGGCCAAAACTGGGTCTTAGTGAACACATTTTATTGAATTAAAGCTTTAGCATGCCTTCTTTTAAATAAATATGTATTTAGAATACCAAATCTACATATAGACAAGTAAAACCAAAAACTTGTAAAAAAATATTCCCCTAAATCTTTTGTGAATCTTAAGTGTCATTTAGATAATTAAGGCCTGATTCCTAAAGACAGCAAAAACAATCAAAACCCCAGTCAACAGCAACTGATGACAAAAGGGACATATCCTCTTTCTAGCCCAGATTCTGCGCTCTTGTTTCTGTTCCTGCACTATGTTTGCTAACTCTTTAATTCAAAACATATAGCAAGTTCCCAGAGCAATACTAGGGCTGGAGCCTTGTCTCGCTTTTCCTAGTGATAAAAAATGCTATCCATATGGTCTGACTATGGGGGCCTTCTTGCATTCTCTCTCAGTGGTCCTTGACCTACATTTTATTTCTGTCACTGGAATAGCTTCCACTGGGACAGGGAAAAAAATATCCCCATCTCAACCTTGCAGTACCTTATATTTTCTACAACAATCTGAAGAATGTACGAAGCTTAGCAGTCTCTGCATCCGCTACTCAACTTTTAGAAGAGCATTTTTCTCTTGAAGATTCTGAAAGTCTTCCCTGTCCTATCCCCACCACTTCCCACCTCCTACACACACACACACAGGGTGAAAGAGTTTTATTATTTACACAGCATTGAAAAGAGTTAGCTTCAAAGCTGATCTTCATTTTTCCTTCTTGTTAGTACAATTGTCTTTCATTGTTTCAAACAACTTTTGGATGACCATATATTGTTTTTTTCTTTATGATATTAAAAAAAAAAAAAAAAAAAAACAAAAAAAAACACCACCCAAAAAAAGTGTGTGTGTGTCTTTCTGAAAATACACAAGCAACAAATATTATTCAGGCTCATGCTGAGGTCCTGGGACTCGGATTATATGTGACTTTCAGGTCACGTCTACTATTGAATTCATTTCACATCCACAACATGTAAGAGCAAGCCCACAGTCCACTCTGAACTGCAGAGGAAGTAATTTGGGCTCACCCTGCCCTTTAACATAAGGCAAAGACTATTTCTAGCTGCAATTTAGACACATACACGTAGTCTGCTGAATTGACTATACTAAGTAGACATCCACTCAGTGTAGTTGTCCTGCTCAGGACAGCAATGCATAATATGTCTCAAAAAAAAACCCAAAACAAAGCAAAGTAAAATGGAAACAAAACACTTTCCAAGATCTAATTCAGAAAATAGCCCAAGATGTTTTCAGCTTCACCTGGCAATTATCTTCTTGCTTGAAGGATGACCATGAAAAAAACACATTCAAGAATTTAAATACAGTGAGCAGAATTAAATTAGCATGACTGTGCAGACTCAAAGCAGATGGACTAGATCTACAGGAATCACAGTGTTTAATTTGAAATAAATTGCATAATTCCAATTTATTCTCAAAATCTTAAATTAGTGCTGGCAGTAACATTTTAATATATGAATACAAATGAAGACACAATAAACCATAGGGTCTAAATGGAATCAGACAAATAAAAAATGAGAAACCATTACACAGTAATCCAAAGCAAAAGAAGCAGAATGTAGATTTAAATAATGCACCACAATATTAATATGTATTTAAATAAGAAAAATGCAGTCGAAAGACTAGATCAAATCCTTTCTCTTTGGGGATGAGCATTAATGCATTTGCATATGATTTAGCTGATCATCAGAAATTTTCCCTGTCTGGGAGGCAAGTAAAATCATCAGACATTTTTTAAACTGTCTAACTTTTTTGGCCCATATTTTGATTCATCATTTCTGAAGAGTGCGAATGGCTGAAGACTATATTCTGTTAGCTTAGTAAAAGAATGGGTTATGTTTGAGTTTTAATGAAACCTAGAATTGATAATTCAAAAAGAAAGAAAGTGTTACTTCTACCCTTTCTTAAGATAAATCTAAGGCCAGCTTCTTACAAGTCTCATAGAAGATGTTGAGATAGAAATCTAGACTTTAATTATTATTTTATTTTCTTGTCAAGGCTATTTTCTGGTTTACAAGAAAGGATACAGCTACTCCATTATTCATGGAAATTTTTATCCTGTGAAGACCCCATCACCCAAGTAAATAGTAAGCAGAGGTGCCAAGAAACAGAGATGAGAGGCAATCTCTCAGCATAAGTGACGGATAAAGGAAGGTTTAGCATTATTATAGACATCATTTCCACTGTGTGGGTTTTGATGTTTTGGTTTGGTTTTTTTCTGTTCTGCAGATGAATGAAAAAAACAGGATTTCAGTGTCTTCCTTAATTAAATTTAAAATGTGCTTTAGAAGGTGTAAATCCCTAATTCTGCCTTTTGAGGGTATAAAGGTGATTTGACATTCAAAATGTAACCTTTATTTTTCTTCATACAAATTCACTTCTTGTTCTTAATTTTATATACTGATTGTAGGCTCTGTGAATAATTTTTGTTTTGTCTTTACAGTACTGTGCATAATGGGAATACTGGGAGTGCAATTCTTAGATTCTATGATAATACAAATAGTTAGCTGTAAGAAAAATGGGGAAAAACACACAAAACAAAACAAAAAAACCCACACACAAAACTGATTCAGTTATTCCATTTTTCTTATGACAGAACTGCATCTTTGCTCATTCATTGAAGGAACATAATTAGATTGATATTCCAGACTCTGAATAGCCCTCTAATGGGAATAAGACATACAAATGATCACAGAATTTGCTATTCCTTTCTACTTGGTATTGCAAACATTGGTAATTGATGGACAAATACATTCAAATAATATGAACTATTATCAAGAATCAGATCTGTAACTTGGATAGGAAGAAGGAATGGTAAAGAGAGAAATCTATAAAGGGAGGGATAACGTACTCTTTCTTATTTATTTTTTAACTTAATTAGAGTAATATATGAAACAGGTTTGGATAGGATCCAGCATCACTACTTTAATAGATTTCATTCTCAGCTGCAAGAGAAGAGTTCTCCTCTATTCCATTCACAGTGGTAATCGTTATATAAAGTGATCAGGCTGTTACCTAAACAAGAATTTATCATGCATACATATTCTAGTATATATCTTTGATTCCCAGAAATAGCAGTCATACAAATGTGTATCACCCTTGGCTAATGTGACAATACAACAATCTGATGAGCAAGAACAGAAGGATGCATTTTCAATATAACATCCTTCCTTCCTGCAGTAGAATTTTAAATAATTCTTTAAAGAATACTGGCACAGCAAGACTGCCACAATTAATAAAATATAAATTGTAGAGAGAACAGTATAGAACTTGCTTCCAATTCCCATTGTAATTCTACTGATTCCATTGCAAGCTTGTTAAATAAGCATCCACCATTTCTGTATTCACACGCATGAGTTAAAATTTCTCTCGTGAGCCAATGCTGCTTCACCCTTTGCAAAAGACCCAAATGTACAGAAAATACAGCTAACAAAAACTAGAAGTCCTACCACAGGAATTAAAGAATCATCAGATCGCTCTAATTACAAGGCATATTTCTTGGAGTGTGCCCTCTCTAGCACATATAACTGTGCGTCTGTGCATTGCTTTAATTGCCAAAAGAAACTCTCTCTCACACACTAGTCTCCTTGGGAGAAGCTGACAGTACAAATATGCAGTGGATGTTAATTATTCAATGCACTACCATAAGGCACTCAGGTATTATGATGATAAGCACAGTGTAAGAGCACATATAAAAGATAATAGAACAACCCACATTGCAAGAGTCTGACAAAGCTGGAATAAATTAAAAGCTGCGGCAGCAAGCAAACATTAATATCCCTACTAGAAAAACGTTCCTTAATAGATTTCAAAAACCTAATGTCCTTGCTTCTTTCCTGTCATTCATATTAGCACTAACCCTTATTGTTTTCCAGACTGTTTCACTTTTTCTTGTTCTTTCAGAGTACATAACAACTATGTGCCTCTGAGAGGTCATCTATGGCTCAACAAAACACATACAATGTCTGCCATGTCTCCGTTAGCTGCCACTGAAAATACATGTCTAATATTTTAATCTGTTCTTTAAAATTCTACAAATGCAACTCTATTCTAATCAATAGAGGTTCTATATTGTTGCACAAAGCTACTGGAAGAAATCAAACCAGGTTCAGTCAACATATTGCATGCTAGATCTAGCATTCTGCTTGTTATATATGCAAGCAACTGTTTTTTTACAGAAACATTTTTCCTCCTACTTAACTCCCAGAGAAAGAAAACATAAGAAACAAACAAGTTTGACTTCAAGGTTAATGCAGCAGAAATCATTTAATTCCAATCCATTCTCTTTCTAACGTGATTATTTATTATTATTTTTATTATTCAGCATTGCAACAGTTTCGTGGTACTTAAAACAGAATTGTTTAGGAAGAAATAAGATTTTTAACATGCAGATGCTCCTAAACACTAATGCCGATTTTTAGAAAATAAGGTAACCCTCCTGTTTAGATATTGAAAAAATTAAATTGCAAAGGAATAAGTAGTCTACATCTGCCATCTACTGCAAGAAGAAAATACTGCAGTTCTTCTACTTGTACCAAAATTTAAACAAAAAAAAATTATATTGTCTTTAGCATTTAGACAATTTATTTAAATACGCATCAATAAAAAAGGATGACAGCATAGATGTACTGTAAAAATACATGTAAGTCTTTTGTTTGAAAAACAGACCACATTTTCAAATTGTTGTAAATTAAAAATGGGATTCAAATAGCACAAAGAAAATGAGCTTATAATTTTAGAGCTTTGGGTACCACTTCAAATGAGTATGTGAGTAAATGCTCTAAGCATCATAGTAAAAGTATGAACTATTGGACTTTTTCTTCAATGATTGCATACTTCTCTTAATACATAGATACACATCCAGCTTTAAACCTTTTTTATATATCCAGCTTCCAGAAATAGTGGGAAAAGATAACTTTAGCTTGTGGTGTGGTTTGAATATTGGCCATGTCCTATAGATACGTCCGCCCTCCAGGGAGAAGTCCAAGGAGAGATTTCAAGCACTGATTCCCCTATCATCTATAGCATTTTTTAGCTTTCTCCCTGGACCTGTGCTGGATCAGTCCAACTACATATCTGCAGGTCTATAGGCTTTGAGATCTTGGATCTTTCTCTGACCATTCTATTTAGCAACAGAGACCCCATTTGTGTGAACTGACTGCAGTGGCACACAGTCATCAGCTTCTTTTACCTGGTTAGGCCAGTAATAATATTACCTAGGAAAAGAGATGATGTCAAAGAGATATTAGTGCTGTAGTAGTAGAGCTTGCTTTAGAGCACAGGGAAAATTTTAGTGCCTACCTAGGCAGATTTGGGAATATTCCCTGTTGCATACTCATCAAGGGACATGCATCCTGAGTAGTGAAGAAGCTTCTTCAGTGGTCAGCTCCTCCTAATGATTTATCACTGTCGACTTTGCAGAAAATCAAGATGAGTTTCTTAAGCTTCAAAGACCAGTTTTTAAAATTCCATCTCAAGAAAAGCATTAAAATAAAATCAAGTCAACCTGAAATGAGACTGTGACAAGTCCTCACAGAGGTATTACTTCAGTCCCTCTTCTCTGCAGTATTCAAAGGTAGACACCTTCATCTTATCACACAACAGAAATCTGAAAGCTACCCTTTCACTGACTGATGCCTGAGAAAGTACATCTGCTAGCTGAATTAAGCACATGCCACATTAGAGATATCAGAACTAAGCACGTGCCACATACAGATATCAAATCACAAAAACATCTAACATTTCTATGTAGGAAGAAAATATTTTGCATTTTCAAAGTATCTATTGATCTATCTATCTAAATTTATAAGACATTTCTTATTCACATAATAATTGTAAGCCTTTTATATCATTCTTCGTGTATGTGGATGTCTCATAAATGCACCCTCTCTTTTGAAAAATAAAACGTTTTTTAAAAAGAGCAACTTTTACAGAATGTTTCATTTAAAAAATGTCAACTGTGTCAAGAATATATATGGAATATATATATTTTTATATAAACATCTAAGTTTTATGCTTCTTTTGTTCTTTTTTTTCTTTAAATATTGCTCAGAAGTGCTTTTAAATCGTGAACATACAATGTGCCAGTTGGGGGCAATTACATCAAGAAGAATTTAGTCTCTTCTTTTCCTCTTCTGCTCTTGGTTAAATTTCAGTTCCTACTGTCCAAGTCCAACTATCACGCTGGTCTCTTTTCAGGAAGCAATAAGACTTTCACTAAAATACCAGAATGAACAAAGTTACTTTCATTATTTACTTCAGTCCTCCAGGGGAGGAGAGACACATTGAGGATTTTACTTTTGCTAACACTATTGGCAACAAGACAGATCAATGTGACAGGCTGCTTCCAGAGTTATCTGATGGGCTCTTCATCCTCCAAGGTGCTTGTTTTCCACTCTTTTGGATCGTGAGGATGCTGCCACTCATTCCTAGCTCAGATACCCATCTTTTTCTCTTCCATGGAGACTGGGGAATAAGAGAACAAGGGGTGATATACACCGCATGTCACACCTTCATACAAAATCAGGACACAGCAGAAGCAGTCACCTGGACTCAAAAAGTAGTCTCAGACCTTTCAGGTCATTTCTGTCCCACTTGCTGCTTCTTTTCAGGGACTCAGTGAAAATCCCAACCCCTCTTACATACCAGTGCAGTCATTTGTGCTGGGGGAAAAAAAAAAAAAAAAAAAAAAAAAAATATGAAGAAGAAAAAAAAATGATTCTAATGTAAAAAGGTCTATCTTTTGCTCAAAGACTCAATGTGAGCAGAGTGTCTGAATTAATTCTGCATGACAAGAATCCCTCCCAAAGATGACAGGAAGCTACATTACTCGAATAATGAGGATTCCAGCTGAGGTAAGTCAGGGAAACGCATGGACTAGTATATGCAAATACAATGCCTCATTTAACATCTAGAACATACAGACAAGTCCAAGAAGTCTCAGTGTTAATCAAAGCACATTAGAAGATTTTGAGAATATTCAAAATCCAATCACACCTTGAAATAGGGATACCTGTCCGAGAAATTCAGTATAGTCTCTAGGGGATTTACTGTATATTTCTGAGCAGCAGAGTGAGTACAGCATGGTTTATAAGGATTTGCTACCATAAAAATGCAGAAGGCAGTGACCTGTATAACTGCATATAAGGCTGTTATCCAAGCTTTGCATTAAGAGGAATTTCTTTCTGTCTCCCTGTTCCTCTCCCTCTGGAGAAGGGGATTTGAAATGCAGATAGCATCACTCATCATAATGCAACACTGTATTTCAGGTACTAGATGCTAATTTCAACAGAAAACTACTCTACCAGAAGATGTAACATCTAAGAAATACTCCCTTGGTTTTCCTTATTAGGAATTTGTTTCTATCTGCTCTTTAAATCTGGGAAGTACCTGTCCTTAACTGTTGTGCTAGACCGAGAGGCATCGGGAACTTCAATAGTTATGGGGAGGATTGCTTTGAAAACCACAGTTGAACATAGTTGAAATGCCCAGTCTCAGGAGGGGAGAGTGCCTTGCTCTGTTCACAATTCAAATGAAGAGTGCATATGGGAGAAATTATGTATGCCCAAACTTTTGCCTCCCTTCGCATACACAGAAACTGAAAAGACATTTGCCAATTTAAAATATATTTTTCACTGCCAGTGTTCTGAGAAGACTACATACCTGCTTTTTTTTCCCAAAATAATTATTCCCCTTAAATAGTTAAAATTCCAAGACTACATAAGGTAACTGTTTTATTTTATTTACCATTATGAAGGATTCTTACAGCACATCTTGGTCTGAATACCACCTACCATTTAGTTTTCTTATTTTTGAGTCTGCAGGGTAAGTATACAAACGCCCTTTCTCACATACAGTTCAGTATTCCCCTAAGGCAGCCAACTAGCTGCAGTAACTTACTCACCCAACTGCTGTTTCTTAATAATTGAAGGAGTTAAAAGTGAAAAGCAAGAACAAGTTGACTTTTTTTCTCATTAAATGAAGTGTGGTTTGCAGTTATTTCAACAAATGCCAAAGAGTTCAAAAGTATATAGTCATTTTAAAAAATATTAAAAATTCTATCTGATATATATTTTAAAAACATTCATGATGTCATAGAAAGATAAGCCTCATTGTAACTGTGGTAGGAGGTAAAGAAGAAAGTTGCCTCTATTTTTTATCTTGCAAATATTGTTCCAGGGCTTGATTTCTCTATTTCTGATACAGAACTCAAGTTTGTATCTTACATGCATGTATAAACCTTGCTGCTAGTTTGTCCAACAGATCTACCCTTTATCACAACAAGGCTAAATTTGGCCCGGTACTTTGCTGCAAATCATGGCAAAAAACTTCTAGAATAGATGGTGAGCTTCTAGGTATCTCTGTCTTTGAGTTTTTTTCTTCAAAATTGAACATAAAACAAGTTAGTAACACAAGACAAAAAATATATTAGAAATAAATGAGACACCAAAAAAAAAAAAAAAAAAAAAAGAAAAAAGAAAAAAAATTAGGCTTCTGAAGCCTCCCTCCCAGCCTGACTTGTGGTTTTAATATGTCACTTAAATTAACCTACAACTAAGGCAACCATAAGAAATAGATTAACCCACTGCGTGTCATGGCCTTACAAAGACAGGACTGTTATAAAAGGACTCTTTGCTAATAAATTAACAGGTCTCAGGGTTACCACTAGAGCATGCAACAAAGACATATATCCTTTGAAAATAAAAATGTCCTTTGTTACAGTCACAAAGAATGGACTAATTCCCTCCACTTTCTTTTCTCTAAGACTTGGTCAGTGAAACATTCTCACTCATAGTCACAAAGGCAATATAGTAGAATCATTCACCTTACATTGTACTATGAGGCTATAAAATAAAGAAAGTAAAAAGCTGGATGCTTTACTCCATTTTCCACATCTATTGATAAAGCAACTCACAGCTACTTCCTCACCTAGAATCACTATGTGTATATGTATACGCTGGGTTTGGCTGGGATAGAGTTAATTTTCTTCACAGTAGCTTGTATGGGGTTATGCTTTGGATTTGTACTGAAAACAGCGTCAATAATGAACAGATGTTTTCAGTATTGCCAAGCAGTGCTCGCACAGAGTCAAGGCTTTTTCTGCTTCTCACACCCCTTCACTAGCAAGGAGGCTGGGGATGCACAAGGATTTGGGAGGGGACACGGCTGGGACAGCTGACCCCAACTGACCCAAGGGATATAGCTTGCCATGTGATGTCATGCTCAGCATATAAAGCTGGGGGGAAAAGAAGGAAGAGGGGAACATTTGGATTTACAGTGTTTGTCTTCCCAAGTAACCGTTAGGCGTGGTGGAGCCCTGCTTTCCTGGAGATGGCTGAGCACCTGCCTGCCCATGGGAAGTACTGAACAAATTCCTTGTTTTGCTTTGCTTGTGTGCGGCAGCTTTTCTTTTGCCTGTTAAACTGTCTTTATCTCAGACCAGGAGTTTTCTCACTTTTATCTTTCTGATTCTCTCCCCCATCCCACTGAGGGGTGTCAGCAAACAGCTGTGTGGTGCTTAGTTGCTGTCTGGGGTTAAACCATGTCAGTGTATTTTAGCTTTCAGATTAAATGGGTTACCCCAAGCAAAACACAGACACACGGTTTCCCTCCATAAAAAAAAAAAAAAAAAAAAAAAAAAAAAAAGCTGCTTTGTGCTTCTCCTGTGGAGCAAAATAGTGAATAAGTCAGTGAATCCACCTCCTTCAGGATCCCCTTCTCCCCAGGGACCTTATGGATGGCACACATCTTCTGCAATTACTCCTATACTGCAAAAGCATTCCCTTTTCCAGTGAGGATGCCACTATGGGAAGTACTCAGCTGATTATACACCCTTATTTTAGAATATGAAGACTCTCAAAGAGAAAGCAAGTCCTTGAAAGACTGCTAGACTCATCATCTGTAGTTTACTAGCTGTGTTGCAAAAGGTGTACATTGTTTTTAAATGAGAAATTTAACTAGAAAATTCACAGCAAAGAAGAAAGAAAATGCATTTTAAATAGTATAGGACAGGTTGTCTTGAATTCCCCTGAATTTCATAGCACTCATCCATAAAATACAGATTTCAGATGCTATCCACTAGGAACCAAGGCCATATACAATGTGACCCTGCACTTAACAACTAGCAGAGGGGGCAGAACAAGCAAGGGACATTCAAACAGAGTAAAGATAATTTGTCTGCACTTTTATTTTTAGGGACAGCACTGAAAAAGTTATTTTAATAAGTTTTGAAAACAAATTAGTTCATACAACTAGTGGTGTCTTCTGGAGAGGTGGGCCTGTGTGAACTGCATG
>KL283808.1:0-39264 GCA_000699545.1 Podiceps cristatus
TGGAGCCGGCGGCTTTTACACCCCGCCGCCCCGCCTGCCGGAGCTGGGCTTCCCGCGGGGGGTTCGCTGCTCTACGGGAGACAAAATCGGCAGCGTTGCGCTCAGACCAGGAATGCGCAGGTGTGGCGTGGGTTAGAACTTGGCCTTAACAGATGTAGGACGAAAGTAGGTAAAACGTCCCTTTTGGGCACATAGTTAATCTCTAGAAAGCCAGATGATCTGTGTGCCGGTAGGTTAGGATGATAATTCCTCAGCTCTGTTTCTATGCTAGCAAAACTGTCTAGGGTCAATGCAGTTAGCAGAAAATAATTGTTTCGTAAGTACATCTTACAAGCAGGTTTAAGCATATCACTAAGGCATTTTTGGGAAACAGGTTTGCCTATTGCTGCATTTTTAGAGTGTGCTAGACCTTATTTACAAAGACTTGAACTGAGGGTTCTGGTATTTCTTTTGCAGCAGCTGATCATGTCAAACAAGAGGCTGCTGTACTTACTTTCTTGCAGAACAAATCAAGACACCTGATCCATCTTGGCCGATAAAATATCTTTCAGTTCACTTTGATTTTGAAAGCAGTGAGTGTTTTTGGTTTCTTTTCACACACACACCCACCCACCCCCGTTCAGTATCTCATCACTTCTCTGTGTACATTTTGCTTTTGTAAATGAAAACATTTCATCCCATCTTTTAGAAGACGAGTTACCAGGACGAGCTGGAACGTGTCAGTTACAGGCCGAACAGCCATAGGAGACAACGAACTCTTCTAGCGGCCATAAATCAGATTTGTGACTGTGCAGCCCCATCTAGTGATTATTTTCCACAACTGCAGCAGGAGGGAGAGTAACTGGCGTACACTTTTTTATGAAACACTGAATTTATAGGCTTCCAATGTCGTGTTGGCTTCTCGACTCTCAACTCGACGAGCTGCCTCACTTGAAGCTCTCTGGAAACTTCGAGTTTCTGAAATCTCCAAGAGAATTGGGGAACAGAATGGCTAACATACTTAAACATGTCTGATTTTTTTGTTTGTTTGGGTTTTTTTTGTGACTTAAGTTCTTCTGCAGTAATAGCTTACCTGTGGTGGCAGTGTCAGAAGGTATTTGCCAGTGTATTGGACAATGTAGTGTTTTCTTTAGTTAAGGAAGTCGATTTACATATATCTAAATCTAGATAGAACACTTCCTTAGAGTGGCAAAAGAGTTAAAATCTTCCAACAAAATTGAAAGAATCCAGCTGCTTTTCTTTGAGCCATTGCAGTTTTCATTTTACATATCTCTGTGATATATTACTGAACAGGAAACTTTGATTAATCAGATTAATTAGACACATGCTTGCAGGATGCTGTGGTTACTTGAACATTTAACATTTTGGTAGATTTCTGCCTACTTATTGTGCTGAGTAAGGTGAAGGCTACCTGGAGATAAAAACTGTATGAGTGTGGGCTTGGATACAAACCCCGCTGCTCCCTATATCTGTAAGGTCAATCCCATTGCACAGATTTCACAGGAGATCAGGATTGTTCCCAGTGTTGCAGTCAGTTGACATATTTGCTGTGCCTGAAAGTGCCTTCTCCCTGGAACTGCGTTCCTGAAAAGGTAAGAGGGTTTTGGCAGCATCTTCAGACTGGAGCCAGAACATGATCGCTTTTGTGAAACATAAGGAGTAGGACAGACAGGAGTCAGACTGGCCAGTCACCGACTGACCTCAGGGTATGCAAATCCTCACTTTAATCATATTGATAATCTATCCATGGCTTCACAGTCACTGGGTAATTGATATCTGCAATAGTCTGTTCTTCTACTGAAACCTTCTTTCCAGGAGTGTTTTTGTATGTGGGAATGTTGCACACCATCCACCTTGGTGTTGTCTAGCTGTGTAGACTTACATAGAAATGGGACTGGCAAAGCATTAGCCTGCTGATGAGGCCGTCGTCTCACCTCTGGGTTTCTGCCTTTCATTTGCAGCTATTTTTAGATAGACCAGTAGTGCCTCGTAACTGAGGCACCAGTGTAAAATGCTAAATGACTCGCCGTGAGTTTAATGAGCTGTTCCTTTCCACTATCCTCATATTTTAAATCTTTTCCTTTATTGTTTTTGCTTTTCTTCCCCTCTTCACTCTTCCATGTGTCAGCTACCTGAGCTCACGTGTTCTGGCAGGCTGTGCCTTCCGGGATGTTGGTGGTGTTCTGTGATCTGCTCCAAGGTGGTGGTAAACAGTGATATATAACCACCTTGATTGTCTTACTGCTGCACGATAAAGAAGTAAAATCTGTGGGTGGCTCAGCCACTGTCCACTGTGACTGAAAGCCTACCTGCAACATATGCACTGAACCGTAGCTGCTGCTGACATGGTTTTACTAGACCTATTGGCAACATGCACACTAAACCCTAGTGGCAGCTAGAACGGTTTTACTAGACCAGGGTGGGTATAGATGACTTTTGAAAATCATATTCACTCTGTGGTGGAAAATCATTGTACACCACAGACACCCTGAAGGAAGTGTGTGTGTTGGCATGTTTGAACAGCACAGCTCACTGGAAATAGCCCCTGTACACTTGTTGAAGCTATATCGGCCTACGGCATGGGAAATAACTCGGTGGAGCTTCGTGTTGTATCTGCTTCATTCAGGCTGCAATGTTGCTGGTGTGGCTTCAAGCATAATTTAAATAATTTAATTTTCTTCAGATCTTGGTTACCTACACATTGTTCTCCTCTGTTTACAATGAGGACAGCTGTCACACTGTCCTCTAAAACATGGCAGCATTAGAATAAAATGTTGAGAAGCAAATGTAAATACTACATGTATTCAGTTCAGTGAGTAAAGCAGAAATGTGTTTGGAGCTTATGTACAGCTGAAAGAAGAGGAGACAGTGGTCTTTGTCCCCAGAAACTTACAATATGAATGTCAAAAAAGGTCATGGGCAGGAAGTGTAAGAAGGAGTTAGATTATATTGATTGGTGTACTTGGCAGTAGCCTAATTGTCAAGTTTCTTAGGAGAAATCAGATCAGCTAAGATTTAAGGAGAATTCGGAAAGTATGAAAATGAGGTTTGGAGCTGTTTACAAGGCATTTACCTTAAATATGAGTGCAGCATGAATAAAAACCCCAATACAAGGAGGAACAAAAGAAGAATGCATTCATGGATTCATGTGGTCAGACTAATTGCTGAAAATGCTGATTGAGATGGCATTCTGGATGGATGGGACTTGAATGAGCTTAGAGCTGGGGAAAGAAGCTGTAGTGATCAAGGTGATGAGAGCTTGGACAAAAGATTTTAGTTGCGAAGATGAGCATACACAGATAATCTTGGAAAAGCAGAAACAATAATGGAAAGATTTTGACATATGGTTGAATGTGAGGGCCTGGAGAGAAATTAGAGTTGAAAATGAGTTATGAGTTGAGTGGTAGGCAAAAATGGTAATTTTTATCTATATTGATGAAGGAGGAAGGTTAGAGAGCTGAGGCTGACCTGATTTTAGCTATCCTCAGAGAGGTGTTTGAAACAGATCGGGATTTTAATCTGGCTGTGAGGAGATAGGAGTGAACGGGCAGATCCACAAGCTGTCTGCATCAACCTGGTGGATGAACGCATGTATAGATGGGGCCAGTTACTCAGAAAAATCAGGAAGCTGTGAATTCTCATGCCTTTTAAGCTATTCATAGACAAACCAACCCATACGCACTCTATTGTGTTTATTTATTTACTTATTTTAATGTGTTTTCTATTTTCTTTGGTTAAACCTGAGAGAGAATTTACTTACCATATTTATGTGTTCATTCACCTATTTTAGGTGTTGTAGACCAAATATGTGTATATTTTATAATTTTACACTCCACAGTGTATATCCCCTTGCAAGACCTAGATAAATTGATAGTGGTGTATTTGGGAGGACTGTATATGGAATTATTACTTTTTTATTCACAATTGAGTTTTGTCTTTTCTTCCAGTTGGTTTTGCTATTGTATTTGTCTCTTCCATCCCTGTTATCTCTCTAGTATAGTGTACACTTAACATTTCATTTTACAGTTTTGTAATGCAGTGTTTGCCATTTACTGGTATAACCTCCTTGACCTTAGAGATGCTCATTCCACATATATCTGTTGTAGCAATTTTTTTGCCATGAACGTTCATATATCTTCTCAACTGAAAATCTTGGGATTGTAAGAATGGTACAATCCTTTTTTTTTTTTTTTTTTTCATCTGTGATAAATGGAATTGCTCTCCAAATTTTTTTTCTGATAGTTGAATTCAGTAATTTGAAATAAGACTAATATTTTCCCAAATACTCATCATTGCTTCTAAAGTCATCTGGATTTTTTATCAGACAAACTGTAAGTATCAAAGCTTCCTTTAATATGATTCATTGTCCAGCTGGAGGGTAATCACTAAAATGGAACGCAGACATGAACAATGACTTTAACTAAGTTGGTTCGGTTACTTTCATCCTGCTCAGCTACTTCTATTGCATTCAGTCTTCTGAGGGAGCTTTTAAAGTATGTCTTTTGATAACAGCTTGTAAAGGCTGTGGTACCTTCACATCTATTTCAAGGCTAAGGTATCAACATTTCAAATGCTGCTGCTAAGAAAGCTGATGATTCATGAGCCCATAAGCCTTAAGCCATTAAACTTGCAAACAGCGAATGGTTTAGAAATGGTTTTCAGCTAGAAGCATTTTGACATATTGGTAAATATTTTCAGGCCTTACTGGCTTACAGGCCAACATTTTGAATATATATGACTACTTTTTGCCATCTCATTACAAGACTAGGTTCAACTTTGGACAGGCAGGTATCGTGAGGAGAGATAGCCCCTGCCAAGCAGCATAATTCCCAGTGCAAAGTACGTTAATGGCTTCTATGAAAATATTCCACAAGTATCAAGGACTGTAAAACTCAAATTGAGCTTGACTGGGGGAGACCCAGTAAAATAGCTCGTTCAGTGGCTCGACTCGACAGATCCAATGATAGAAGCAGTTCTCCTGACAAAGGGAGTTTGTCATTGAGGGATGTGGCTCGAAGGCATGCTGGATTTCTCAAAACAGGTGACAGACTGTTCTGAATGATCTTCCAGGTTGTGGCCCAGCCTCACACTTAGAAGAACCACATGGACAGTGGTGCAGTGGGTGCTTGCTACTGAGGAATAAAGCTTGGTATTAATTTGCCCCTGCAAATGGTCCCCATGTGATGGAAATAGGCACAACTTGAGTGGAGCATTCTGCCTTACTTACAAAGCCTGCTGTAAGTCTCAAGATGCTGCTCCGCTTAAGCCTTAAACTGTATGGTGCATAAAAAAAATGTGAGAAATTTTGCTCCTTATCACTCTGATACACGTAATAAAATGAAAGAAGCAGTGAACAAATCAACCATAGCCGTGACACCTCATTAACCAGGCTCTCCCATGCCATTATCTTTTGGCTCTTGTTTTTGACATCTGAAGAAATCTGTGTCAAAGGCCAGCAGACTGGATTTGTTTCATACCAGCTGTGTCAATGGATGCCAAAAAAGAAGGCTAGTTTTGGAAGCCCAGTGTTTTTTCCTTCTTTTAAGGGCATTTTTCCCAGAGTTTCCAGTGCACAAAAGCAACAGCAGCAGCATGACACCAGGAGAGATGCAGGATTGGGGTGTTCTTAGATAGTCTGCCCCAAGCATATTAAAGAACGATGAATGATCATCTCACTAGATCTGGTTCCTTGAGAACTCTAGGTCAGACTGCCATTTCACAAGTAAGAATTTGTCACAAGCATGTAATAACTATGCCAGGTTGTTCACTTAGGACTTAAAATCAAGAATTCCTAGTAGATTGTTCATCAGTTGGGAAGAACAGAGAAGGGAGTATCTATATTAGTCACCTGTGGTGCAGATGTGAAGAAAGTGGTGCTGGATTTAGCAGGTAAAATACATCTGCTGGAGAGAGAGCGCAATTAGTGCCATCACCTGAAACTCCCTGTGTGGTGCATTACCCCTTTAGTCTGAAAGGTGCAGGGGAGGGTGGCTCAGATACCCCTGGGGAGCAGAGGGGAGCAGGAGGTGTAGAGTAGTTGTGCTTAACATGGTAAAGGGCAGGTTGGTCCTAGGAGGAAATAGAGGGAAGGTAGGAAAGAATTTTGAATTGTGTGTAATGCTCCCTCTATTGCTCCTTACTGTTGTGGTTGTTTGGTTTTGCGTTGTTGTTGGGTGGGTTTTTTTGTTTGTTGGTTTGTTTTATTTGATTTTTTTTTTTTTTAAATTGAAGATGTACTTTTAGTAATTATCATGAGTGGAACTCACTTTTTTCCCCTCTACATATATTCTTAAGATGATTGTTACAGTTTTATGTAACTTTGCTCTTTAGTATTAATGAGTTTTGTTTCTTTACTGTTGTATTTTTTTGAGTTTGAATGTTAACAAATGGCTGTATAGATTTTTATCTTCTTATTCTGTTCTGGTGTTATTTTGTTATATTGTGTATATATATTTTTTTTTAAGTAACCTCAACTTATTTTAATATAAACAATCGGAGCACTTCTGTTAAATTTGGTAAGAATTCTTTTAAAGAATCTCTAACTAGGTGAACTTTGAATTTTTCAGTGCCAGTCATCCCTTTGATAAGAATAAGGCTTTCTTAGTATAGTATTTTAAAGTTATGTTTTTACTGCTTCCTTTTAGTGTTTTGAAGATCAGAAGATCCTTCTGCTTTAGTACACTTGAATCATATTTTCACTTTTTAATCGAACTTTCTATCCATTTTGTTTTTAAGAAGTCCTTTTCTTTCCATTCCTTTATAGCCTGGGCTTGACTTCATAAGAATCTCTAACTGAACCATAAACTACCTTTATAAATATCATTTTTCCTTGAAAGCTGTATCTTACTGTAATGACCAAAGTTTTGTCATGTGTTAGATTAAGATGTCTGCCTAAAATCAATAATGCTGAGGTAACAACATTGGTTTCTGCTAGGCTCTCAATTACTTTCTCAGTTGTTTGTCATAGGAAGAATATATGATCAGTTGTTTCCCCTGCAGGCTATAAAACCAGCCTGTTCTCTTTTGATCACTTCTGCATACTTCACTTTTACTCTCCTAAGTGTAACACAGATTTTTAGAGCCTTGGACCTGTGAAGTAGCAAAACGATTCTTCTGTCGTCCATTCCAAGGGATAATAGCCTCCCTGTGAAAAGCATCATAAATATTCCTGGACAGCAGTGGGCTCTTTCGGGTTACATTGCACAATCGCTACGGAATCCCTTCCTGCATTTGCCATGCTCTTTGAAGAAATGTGTGGGAGAAATTTACTTCCCAGTTTTTCCTTTCCACCTTGTGTTCCCTGTTACACTTCCCTTCTTTTGTAGATAGTCCCTTATTCTTGTGTCTGTTCAGGTAACCAGTACAGTCGTAGAACTGCTAGTTTTCACCCCGCTTCCCCCCCTCCATACACCTTTGTGGTTTTTAAAAATGGTTTCTGGTGCCATTTTGGTCTTGAAGTTGCTGCATTTTGTCACAGAAGAGAAACACAATCATGCTGTGCTCTCTCCTGGGAGCTTTACTTTTGTTGTCTCGTGATTCCCTTTATCTGAAATAAATTATAATGTACCTGCATGATGTCAATAAATACTCTGCTAGGCAAAGGAATACTTGAAATAGTATAGTCTCTTGTGAGAATGGGAGCAGCTGTAGTGGGGCAATTGAGTCAGTAGCTGCTTGGTATTGTAAGTGTTCTTCCCTCAAAGAGGGAAGCGTGTTTCTGAATGAGAAGTCAGGGGTAACAGGTAACTTGGGGAAGGTAAATTGAAGTTTTGGTCCTGTCATATCACTGAAGAGAACCTGCCCTTATTTGCCCCTGGATTTTCACCTGTCTGGACACAAGGTAATGATTCAGAACAGTGAACACACTGTTTTGATTTGCAATTTAAAGAAAATAATACAGAAAGTTAGAGATTAATCTGGTCACCTTCAATTTCTCATCCAGGGAGTGTATGTGAAAGGCTAGTCAGACTTGGTGGCGTGAACATTTGGATTTCAAGGACATGCAGGATACTTAACATCGCTGTACTCTGGCAAAGCCCTGCTGACATATTTCATAGTACAGAGCAGCTCTGCAGCTAGAGAGCTGTTTTGTTTCCTAACAGGGTATTTGTAGCATGTTGTAAACAGTAACTGTTATAACTGAGTCCTAGGCTGCGGTCCTTAAAAGCTGGAGTGCTACCCAACTGGCAGAACCCTTAATGCAGTTTGCCTTTGTCTTCTAATTCATGTGGGCAACACTGGAGAATGCCAGAGTGCTTGGGAGCTAGGCCAGGAGGAGGATAGGTATGCAGCTGGTCGTCTGTCTCGTCGCTTCTGAGAGCATAGGTAATTACTATGTGCCATACACCTTCCTGATGAAATGCCTTTTGGAAAATCAAAGCTGTTTGTTTGGTTCCAAGGCAGAGACAGTTTCTCTGACCAAATGGGGTTTAGTAACTCTTCCAGCCTAGCTGCAGTGCCTTTCACGGACTGTTTAGATTCTTGATGTTTATGCACTCGTAGAATTGTTGTATACCTAAAATAAGGCATGAAATGGGGATTTGGTGTTTATTGTTCAATCAGTGCAGACTTAAAAGGGGCAAGTGACATAACGGACTGAGTGCTGTGTGTCCCATAACAATTCTAGGAAATATGGGGCTGGCTGCTCCTTCCCAATTCTGTACCTTTTCCTTGGGTTTCTGTATTGATGTGTTCTTAGAAGTAGTAGTGGGTCTTCTGGTGCTAAAATAAGCTTGCAGACCCAAATATTGACCATGCTTGAAAGCCTGGCCCTAGTCTGTTGAATTAGACCTTTTTCCTCCCTTAAAGCATAAAGGTGACAACTGGTCTGTTCTTAATGGACAGATGTAGTAAAGTAAAGAGAAAAAAAAAAGGAGCAATCTAGATGCTTTGAAAGAAGTTTTACCTCTTCTTTTGAGGCCACGCATGTAAGGTGAAGGAGAAAGCTACAAGGCTATAAGGTGTACAAGTGCTGGAGGACCACTCTCGTCACCACGCAGAGTCTGATGGACTGTGGGAATCCAGGAATACCTGGGGATTCTCTGGAGCCTTGGAAGCTTTGGCTCCACTCGGAGAATGCCAAGAGCTTCTGTTAGGCATTAATACACATAAACACTTTGGATGTTCCCGAGTCCTTGACAAAGACCACTGCTTGGTGGTGTTGCATGATGATGCCATATATTGTTCTGTTTTGTTCTCTAAAGTGTATCAAACTTGAGCAAAGCTGCTCCTTTCCAATGTTTAGTAGTATGACAGCAAGTCATCCTTCTCTTGTTTTCCTCGGGGTAACACATTTTTAAAGCCTTGAACCTGTGAGGTAGCAAAATGTTTCTTTGAGAATCCTTTCCTAAGGGACAGTAGTTTCTCTGAGGGAAGTAGTGCAAGTATCCCCAGCACAAACCAGAACCTGAGCAATACAAATGGTAATTGTAGGAACAGTGAAGTGAAAAATCCTGTTTCCTCTTGCTATTTTCTGCCATTATAAAGGAATTTAATTGTCAAGTCAGTGTATAGCATTAGCATTGTTCAGTTTCTCCTAGATGTTTGTAAGCAAAATGTTAACTTTCATCATTAGTTGGTTGTGACTGTCTGCATATGATCTGTTGTAGGGGTTGCTTCTCCCTCACTCACAAAACACCACCAACACCTCCAGGGTGGAAATGCCTGGAGGCGCTAGGGACCACCTGTCTTAATGAAGAAATAGGTTTCTCAGTGACCCTACTGTTATTGTGATCACTCATTTGCTTTCATATAAATATCTGAGAGACTTCCCAAGTATTCCTGAAGTGAATTAACAACAGTCTTACTGTATTCTGTTTCCCTTTATCACCTTGCATCTTCCCTCAGCTGCAATTTGTCGTAGTTACACACACACATCCCCACATGCAAAGCAAGCAAGAACTAAAAGATGAGGTTCTACACTGATTGCAGAGAAAGGCCTGTCTTTCTCCCATAACAGCTGAAGATTCATAGCCTTCCATCTCTTCTGCTAGTAGTTCCTCTACCTGTTGCCTCTATACAGAAGTAGGACAACTCAAAAGAAACATCCCAGTTTCCGAGACTCGGTCTCTAATAACGACACTTCAGTAACTAAAGCCTATCCTTTCTCCAAGCTTCTAAAGTTCATAATTGCTCCAGTCATTTACTCCATGCAATATGAGACGTTTGCAACCCTGACACCTACATCTGACCTAGTAATACAGAGACAGAGAGGAATGGGCTTTTACAGAACACAGTTCACTCATCTTCAGAGATTTTTGGACATCTACCTCAACATGAGCTGTGCCCCTAGAAATACCCGTTTCTCTCCACCAATCACAAACACAAGTCTAGACAACCTGCTCAGATGCATGTACCTAAACATGTTGAGCCCCCTTAAATTCAGATTTACAGAGCACTTTTTCAGAGACAAATGGCAGTTGGAGCAAAAATACAAGATTAATAATTTCTTAGCTGGTACTAGAAGTACACCTGCAAACAACATTGAAGACTCCTATACTGATTTCCTAACTCAGTTTACTTGTCACAGTTGCACGGTCTTTGGGCCCAGCTCAGAGCCAAAGACAAGGATACCCCCTTACTGTCCTGCACATGCAAATTTTCTTGCATTTCCCACGAACAAGTCAAGTCTCCAGACCTCATGTTCTGGCTCTCCTCTGACTAAGTTTGATCTGAGGATCACACACAGTTCACTGCTTCAGTACCTGTTCTCATAGTGCAGGCTTGAGAAGCCAATAGCACTCTCTTTGCCTGAGAGAGAGTATCTCATGAACAATTCCTTTCTGGTCATTCTATATCAGGTCCAGGATTTCTCCCTACCCCCCCATTATATCAGAACAGACAAAAAGGGAACCAAGCCCCATAATCTAAATGGCTTTCACAGTCTCCGAAGTTAAGAAATTATTAATCTTGTATTTTTGCTCCAACTGCCATTTGGAGGTATTGGTGGTGTTTTTGTAGACGGAAGTGTGTTCTGTGTATATAGATGTTTCCATCTGATCTTTATTACTGTATTGCAGCCTTACTAAGATGAAATTCCACCATTCTCTGCCCAGTACCATTTGGTGTTGGTCAACTGGATGTACTAGGATAAAAGAAGAAATTGGCCATGGGTTTGTGGTTGTCTTTGGTTTGGTGGGGTTTTTTTTGGTGGTATGTCTGTGGGGTTTTTACTGTTTTTAAAAAGGGAGTTGTGACTAAGTGGAGCATGTTGTTAAAATTCTTATTATTCTGATAAGATGGAGCAGCTTAAAACATTGGTTATGCCTGTTAACTTTTTTGGATATCCCTCTTACAGCCTGACTTTAAGACTAGAAAGCTGGTCCCTGTAAATTCCTGTGAATGGGGAAGGAAAGGTGCTCTCTGAGAAGGCTGTGGATTACTGTAGTAAATTAGAAATCTGCTTGGGTTAACTGTTCTAATGAGTTTTAGTAGCACATACAATTTATGTATATTTTATTAAATAAATATACTATTATGAAGGGCTCTGTAAATAAGCGCCACTTTTAATAACCTCAGTGTCCCAGTGGCTTTAAATGCAGTTACTGATTTGAAATTACAATAGGTGATTAAATAAGTAACTTTTTAAAAGCTTATGACTGGTGGATTTATCCAGTCAGTTTGCTTAAAATTATATGTAATAAAGGAACTCTTTCTAGCAGGCAGATGTAAAAGTTTTATAACTTGCTAAGGCCCAAACTGAATATCTTCTGGCTCAGCAGTTTTTGATGGAGTTTCTAGAAGTGGTGAGCATACCAAGAAGCAAGTGTCTTCCTCTTTCAGGGTGGTAACTCTGTAAAGCCTCTGCTCTGCACGTCTGCTCGCATCTCTGCTGCCTCTGTCTAATAGCTGCAGCAATTAACTCCCTCTTTTTACTCTTTTATTTTATAGTAGGATTGGGCAGATATCTTACTTCTAAGTTAAGCAGCAAGATCATTTTTTTGTCATGTCTTTATTAAAAGGAATCTCATTTAAGGGTAGAATAGTTACATACAGATTTCTTAGTTGCCTGTTTGCACTCTGTTTCTCCTCAGCACTGATTTGAGTAGAGGCATGAAGAGGCTGGTGGGAAATAAAACTCCTTCCTTCCTGCCTTCTCTTTCAGTATTTATGACCACAGTACTTTTCCTCCATGCTGTATGGCCAGGTGGAGCAATGCCCTCCCCCCCCAGTATTCAAAAGTGAGTAAGCAAGGTATTTGTAAGAAGAATTTGAGATATTTCATATGGGCTCGCTGTTCTGTGATGGCTCTGTCATATGTATTCAGTGTTCCCACATGCTGATCAGTCCTCTTGATCTTGTCAGCATAAATCCTTTTTGCTGCTATTGGTAACTGCCTCTTTATTTTTGTTTTATTTAATCTGAATGTCCTCAGCAACCTGGATTTTCTTGTGCAAGAGAAATATAAAGGGGATTATATTTTTGACAAATTTCTGGTGGGAAAACATGATGTGGGAATAGTGTCAAAAAGCAGAACTTTCAGAAATTCAGTTACTTTTGCTGACCTCTGTTACTTCTTTCTCTGGAGCTGCTTTTACTGTCCTTGAGGAGGTCAGGGAAGGGAAAGGATGCCCATTTCACATCTGCTGCACTGACAAGCAACCAAATGTGCCTTTTGGCTAGTGGCTGGCATTTTGGCAGCACAAAGCTTCCAACTCCCACCCTTCTACAATCAGATGGGATGAATAGCAGAGCTGTGCTATATTGCTTGTTGGCATACAGGTTAAGTACATGGGTTGCATATGAGGCTCTTCATCTGAAGTTATCCTGCCAGGTCACTGCCCAGTTTTCTAGCATAGTTGTCTTGGAGAAGAGCTTGGTACGTGGGTCTCCTTCTCTCTTGGCACAAGGGTAGCTTTTTGTGTGTGGTGTTGGTGTTTTGTTGTTATGTTGTTTTTTCTCCTTCTAGCAATCTCCTGGTGTGCAGTAATCACCCTAAGCAGCAGCACTGATGTCTGAAAATGAATGGGCATATTGCAATCTGGAGGAAATGTCATGCCCTTCTGGTGTGGATGCTGAGTGATACAAGCTGCGGAGGGGTGTGTGTAGTGGGCATGCTATAAATTAAACATTGTCTTTGCTGCAGGCAGGGATAAGAAGAGGGATACTCCCACGCTTTCTCTTTCTCTCTATTGTCCTTTTTAAGCATCTGATAAAGGAATAAGCCAGTCATAAAAAGCAGGGCCAGGTCAAGGTAGATAAGTACCTTCACCTGTTGTAAAATTCAGAGCAGCATTTAAATCCCTGCTTCCCCTAACACTCCCCTGGAGAATCACCCTATCACTTGTAATTGCTTGCTTGAAAGTGCATTGGAACAGTTGAACTTCCCTGGATTAGGATAGCTTTATGCTATATTTCCACTCTTTTCTGGACCAAAAAAAAAAGCCTCAAACACCAATTCATGGTTTCAGTCTTTATGGTGTGTTGGTTGTAGGCAGCTAAGCTCTGTGAAGAATGGGAGGGGAGTAGAGAGAATCAATGAAAACACCTGTTCATGTGATAGCTTTTCCATCCTCTTACCTCATCCTCTGTATTTGGTTCATCCCCCTCATTGCACCTTGTTTTACATTAGGACCACTTTTGGGGGCAGCAGCTATTTCTGCCTGTGCACCTGTGCTGCATTTCTGACTGTGCATGTGTGCTCCTCTGGTTGGAGCCCTCAGTTACCGCAGTAGTACAAACACAGATATGCTATAGGGCAGGGCAAACGCATCCTTCAAAGCAGAGAGGGGTGTGAAGTCATGTGGCTTCAGCGGCATCTTGGAATATAGGAACACATAGTTGGTACTAATGGGGCAGCCAAAAGGCTTATATCTCCCCTCAGTTCTTCCTTTGTTTCCACCTTGGTTCATCCATGAGCGGAAATTAAGCTCCATCAGGAGGAAAGCAAACAAAAAAAAAACCCAACAAAACCCACTACATCTTGAGGCTTGATCCTGTGTAGAGCTTTCTGCTGAAGGCTTGGGAGAAGTGAAGTTCAGGAGAGGTACAACAGCTGCTGGATTGCCCAGACTGGATGTGTGTTGTGGGCCCAGTGTTCATGTCTTCACCTACAGTGCACAAGTCTGTACCAATATTGGAGCCAGTTCAGGGCCTGGGAAGAGCTTAGGAGCATTAGCATGAAAGTTTGAATTACCATTTTGACAACTGCAGTTTTAAGGCTTGCCTGTTGGATTTCTTTCTTAAAGGCTCCTTTTGGGCTGCTGGAGCTCTTGCACTTGAATGGCCCCTTATTCACAGAATGGTCGGGGTTGGAAGGGACCTCTGGAGATCGCCTAGTCCAACCCCCTGCTAGAGCAGGGTCACCCAGAGCAGGTTGCACAGGAACGTGTCCAGGTGGGTTTTGAATATCTCCAGAGAAGGAGACTCCATGCCTCTCTGGGCAGCCTGTGCCCATGGTCTGTGCTGATCAGTGTCGTAGAAGAGATACAAATCCTGGCCTTCCTTTTATGACCTTAGTCATGTTATATGGTCACTGAATTAATGGGTTGTAGAAACAGAAATGCTAATTCTCTTGCCTGACCCCTGTATTGGGACTTTACCCTGAGCCAAAGTTTTAGTGTGTATAGGTACTGTATCTGTAACAGTGCTGATCAAGGCCTTCTGTAATACAAATAACAGCAGAGGCTACAGTGTTTCAGTCTTCTCTTTTTTCTCTCACTTCATATTTTACCAATGGCTAAATCGGCTGTGGCAGCTGTTGCTTTGGCTGCAGGCTTTTCCATTTCGTACTGAAGGCTGACACGCATGTGCTGAAGTTGCTCATCTGTTGAGGGGTGGGTGGGTGAGGAGGACAGGGCTATTTCTCAGTAAATGGTGATGTGCGTATGGGACTGACAGCATTGATGTGTTTCCCTGTGGGGTAGAGTGCTGCCATGGAGGATGAAAGCCTGGTTTCTTTGGCATTTGGCTGAGAGCAGTGCAGCTCAAGGGTGTGCAAAAGAACAAGAGGAAAGAGCAGAGAGGCATTCTCTGTGGACTATTGTCTTGTTCCTAAAGCAGCTGGAATGGAATGTGAAGGCAGTATGTAAATGTAATAGCCTGCATATTTCATATTGGTGGGGACTGTAAAAAGGTGCCCTTGGTACAGAGCAAGGATCCAGTCTGACAGAATATTCACAGCACCTAGTGACTGCATGTAACAGTCCCTTCTCCTGTCATGGCAGTCTGGAGCCTCCCTGTAACTCCTTTCCGAGAGCTGCCCTTGGGTTTGACTGATTAGATCTTGAGGATGCTCAGGTGAGCACTTCGATGCAGAAACCTTGGGTGTTGCAGGAGGTGGTGTGATGATTTAGGTGATTTTTTTTTCTTTTTTTGGGGGTGGGGGGGGGAGAGGGGCAGGGTGTGCTGTGGTTTTTGTTTTGTTTTTAAACTAGTAGGGGTCCAGGGGCCTCAGCACTGCACTGTGGCTCAAGGTAAGTTTCTAAGGCAAGGATTTAAGTCAGATGTGGTCATTAACAAGTGGTATTACATCACTGATGTTAATATCACTGTGTGCAGCTGAGGTTTTCTTTAGTATCTGGCTATTTTCCAGCTATAGACTGTTTGCTTAAGTTCACCTATCTTTGCACTTTTCTTTGGACTAGCTGCAGGGTGGAATTAAATTTTTGCTGTTAAATCTCTTCAGTGTTTTGCTGCAGAGAAGGCTGCATTCCTGTGGTGAAGGAAATGGTTCTTCTGCTTGGTTTGTCTGTCAGTTTGAAGTTGTGAAGGGCTTTGTCTGTGATATGTCATGATGCTCCATGATAGGCATACTGTCTCCCTCAACAGAGGTGCTACCTTTGCAGTGGGAATTATTTTTACTTTTACTGCCTGCCCACACAGCCAGGCTGGGTAGGTAATGTATGATGACACTGTTTTCATCAGTCCTTTTTTTTTTTTTTTTTTTTTTTTTTTTTTTTTTTTTTTGTATGCTGATAGCTTCCTTGATCTGAAGCATCGGTTATGGTCTCTGATTGTGTTAGCACCCCTGGATCAATTGGCTGCCCTCCTGTGACTACTCTGGGATTATATACTAAGCTGTGACACCCGTGGTTGAAACACTGCTGCCTCCTTGGTGGTGTTTTCATAGAATCACAGAAAGGTCTGGGTTGGAAGGGACCCCAAGGATCACAGAGTTCCAACCCCCCTGCCACAGGCAGGGACACCAACCTCCAGGCCTGGACCTACACGAGGTTGCCCAGGGCCCCATCCAACCTGGCCTTGAACACCTCCAGGCATGGGGCATCCACCACCTCTCTGGGCAGCCTGTTCCAGCACCTCACCACCCTCTCTGTAAAAAACTTCCCCCTAATATCTAATTTAAACCTTCCCTCCTTCAGCTTTAATCCATTCCCCCTTGTCCTGCCATTTTCTACCCTTTTAAAAAGTTGGTTCCCCTCCTGTTTGTACGCTCCCTTCAGGTACTGGAAGGCTGCAATTCCACATCCCTTCCAAGTTGACTAATAATCCATTTTTTCGTTCCCATCATATCCCAGTTCTTTGCTTTTCATCAATTTATGATGATACTCTACCTCAAATCATGTGGTATTTCAGCAGCAAAGCCATTTCCCGGCTTTTCGATAAGAGGAAATGTTGATGCAATTAGCAGTCTGGATTGCTTTTGGAGGTGGAAACAGCTTATGTGAAGTTGTGGCTGCTTCAGCCTGGCCTCTGGTGTGTGTTTTTCCTTTCTTTTATACAGCTCTGTGATTCTGTTTCCCTGAGTCTCGGGCAGAGAAAAATTTGACTCCACTTTGCATTGAGTATCAGTGAAGGGTAATGAAGTGAGAGTCCTGGATACCCATTTTTTTTTTTTTTTTTTTTTTTCTGTGGGAAAGATTAGAAATGAAGCTGACAGGTACATTTTACATAGTATGGGTGCAGCAAGATGTGCTTGTTCTCAGTACAGCCAAAGTTTGTGGGTTTAAGCAGGTGAAAGAGCTGTTAGCTGTAACCCAGCAACTTGTTCTGAATCATCTGGCATCTCTTTTAATATGGTCCTACCTACTTAACTTTAAGGAACGTTGTGGTCTGTAGCCAGTATAATCAGTGCTTAGCGTAGCCAGTGTAATCCTATAAAATACAGGAGGACCTGGATGCTAGGTCTCAACAAGAGTTATACTGCTGACTTTAATCAGTGTTGAGTGCTTTGGAAATCTCACCTAGGTAACTGCACTCTCCAAGTGACTGGTGAAGCAGAGCAGTTTAGTCACTGCAGACTAAACTACCGTGTGCTTAATATTGATCTACATGCACCTGCAGAACCAATAGCTCAAGCCTTTGCTGACAAAGCATTTCAGGGTGGGGAGCAGGAAGATGGATGCAACACAAAGGCTGCAGCTGATTTATAAGCGCTGACTTGTCGAGTTACATGCATACTAGGAATTCGTAAAATGCAAAACACCATGTGTACATTACTCGATGAGAAGCTAGCCTGAATATGTGGGGGAAAAAAAAGGTTTCCAGTATGTAGTGTTTTAAACAATTGTATATAAGTATATGTAAATCAGTATGTTACCTGTCAGCCAAATGTTACTGATCTTTGTATCAGGAGTGAGACTACAAGTCATTTGGCTTTAACTTTGAAAACTAGGCATCCTAGTTATTTTGAATCATTACTTGTGAAGTGTTGACAAATTGCAAAAACTGACCAACTGGAGCAAATTGCACTTTGACAGAAATGTATAGAAGCTGAAATGAACTGAGTCATACTGTCATCTTGTGGACCCTGCAGGGGATGTAAAGAGGTGGCAGGTGAGGAGGCAGGTAAAGATCTGAAGTATTCTACAATGATAATAAATCACATGAAGTAATAAGTGTCCTTAAAGATATTGTGGGGAATTTATGGCAAAGGTAGGCACATCTAGCTGTGCTTCCTTTACATTCTAAAATACTGTCTTCTCAAAAAGAAAAGGTTTGTGCTGGTGTGACTTCCCTTCAAGTTTTGATTCTGTGTCAGCCATTCTCGGTAACAGAGATCTCATTTTTAGTGCCACATGAACATAAGTCATTACTACCATTTTGATTCCTGGATCTCTAATCCTAGAGATAGGATAGCTAATTTGTATTTACATTACATATTAAATATAAACTTGGAGAGGGATAAAGATTTCTGAAAGTGAAACAAGCTACTACAGTACCTTTTTCTCCTTGAGAATGACTGGACTGATGGTACGTCTTTTCTATTGTCCTCATGTATATCCCAAGAAATTTAACTTGGTAAAATTCCCTGTGAAAGACAATTGTCATTGGGCAACTGTTGCTATCCCAACTTGGAGTAAAGATGCTCAGGGAGCAGAAACAACTCAGCAACAAGCCAGGAGGTGTCCTGAAGCTTCCTCAGGTTTTGTTCACAATGCAGTTATAACCCTTCTCTTGTAGAAAACTAACAGAGATGTATTGCAGTATGTGACAGGGTTTATAAACTGTAAAGCAGCATCATTGTTCTACTATCTCCATCTCCTTATCTGCTTAAAGCTTTCAATAGATTTATGTCTTGCTCATACATAACTTGAGCCAAGCCTTTCTCTTCTTGTGGACCTTGGGTAAAAGGTGAATGAGCTAGTAAGAAGAAAGTGAATGTTCCTGGCAAATCCCAGCTGTAGAAAGCATGCTTAACCCTTGCCAGAAACACTGCAACCTGTAATTGAGAAGCAGCTATTCTGCAGCCAAGCTGGCTCTGGAGGGAAGATGAAAGTGTTTGATCTCAGCTGTGTTACCACCTGTATCACACCAGGGAAGTTAAATGCACTGAAAGTGCCCCGCCTACCATTGATTTTTATTTCTCCAAATTAAGACTGTGTTGATAAATGGCTGATGAAATGAGGTAGCAGTGGGTAAATGGGCACCCTACCATCATCCTTTTTTTCTGTCTGGAGCCACTAACCCTGGCGCCATTAAAAGAGATGCTGCTTTGCAGTAATGGCAATGCTATGAAAGTGAGTGGTGAGCCAGTTCCTGCCATTTGCGGTAATGTGATGAAAGTCTGACATATAATAAAATCATTTAGAACCATGAGAAAAACACATTGCTTTAGGAGCTTCAGGACTTGCTATTACATTCCTTCTCTCCCCCATGCCAGTGTTCATTTCCAAGAGACATCCTTAGATAAAATGGCTTGGAATGGGAAATACGGTTGTGTTGCACTGGCGCAGTAAAGTAGGAGAAGCCCTATACATACAGATCACTGTGGAAAGAGGATGCGTAGTGCCTCCAGGCTTCCAAAAGTAGCTTGAAAAAGCATCAAAAATGCTAAAAGAGCAGGCTTCTGTATCCACTGTCACTGAACATAGAGACAATCTTGTAATGTGTCACTTAAGCAAACTTTTGTGTCCTGCTGTGCCAGTCATCCATTGCCTGGAGTCTTGGGAATGCCCTGCACTGGAGCTGTTCTCATTGAAGCTGCAGCACCTGATTCAAAGAGTGATTAAGTGGCACCTGCTTTAATGGGGAAACTTGGCTTTGTTGAAGATCGCTCTTGAGTTGATTCCCTGAGGTCTTTGACTGCAGATATAGAATAGATGACTGCAGATATAGTATAGAATTAGAACAATCATAGAATTACCTGATCCATGGAAGGGGGCTGAAAAGAAAACTGAACAGCCAGAAACCTAGCTAACCTAGCATGTGAAAGTTAATGAGTGGCATTAAATTAAATTAATCAGATTGGGCTGTTCAATGTGATATTAAAATCTCCAAGAATCAATAACCTCAGAACCGTTGTGTATCAGCTAGATGATGTATGCTGACTGACTGGTTTGTGTAATCTTTTGCTGTCTAAGATGGTTGGCACCAAGATAAAAGGAAGTAAACAATGTTAAATGAGAGGAATAGTACATCTAAATCCTTAACTGTAAAGTGAGACATACCGGGTGAAAACTCAATTGTGTCCTAGCTGTGTGAAGTAGCCCAGCAGGGTCTCCATGGAAGATAGCATGCACAGATGGTTAAAGTGGCTTCTCTGGGTGATTTGGGAGGGCTGGGAAAAGTCTGGGAACAGGCTGGTTAAAAACATCATGTCAAAGGAGTGCTATGCCAGAAAAGGAGCTTCTCGATTAAATGTAGTTCTCCATTAAAAATGTAATTGTGATATACCATACCAGTGGAAAGCCCTCTGGGGGAGGGAGGGAAAGGAGGAAGAGGGGAGAGCAAGGCCAAGATGACTCTAAAACGACTCTGAAAAGCAGTGTGAGTGTAATGCTGAACAAGACCTTCCTCTAACTTGTGTCTTGCATTATTATCAATTCTGCTGGCATCTGGATTCTGTAGAGGCCAATTTCTTTGTCATTCCAGGCATCTTAGTTATTTCTAAAGGGAACTGCAGGTATTAAGCATCCTGCTCTTTTGAATTCAATTAATTGGGATCTTTCAGAAATCCCAGACTAGGCCTTTAGTTGGCTTCTGGTCTTTCCTCACAGGCATCTTTAAGATATTTGAGTTATTTTTGTGGCATGGACTCAGAGAGGTTAAGTACAGAAGTTAGTAATTACTACTATTTTGCCTGAAGAATTACAAAGTGACTATGTTTATTTTTTACCACAGTTCCAGTTCAGAATGAAATGGTTTGAATGGAGTGATGAATGATGCCTTGGCTAGTACAGGCAACTTGCTGTGCACAGTAGTGCTTTGTTTTACCCATCTATCAAATAAATAACTGGGGTGTTGGAAATGACACATGGATTTCTCTCTGGCAATAAAGGACCTGACTGGCTGTGTCATGTTATAGTGGTGGTTGCAGTGTAACAACCTTGATAGATAAAATAGTAGCTAACCTCTGGGCTGGGATGTTTAGGTCACCAGTTTAAAATTGGACACCATCCATATCAGCTTACACTTCCATCCTTGCGATCTAACACTCAGCTTTTGTTGTTCTACGTACCTGAATTTCCACATGCTACAGATGATGTGTTGCCTATTTACTGTACAAATGGCATGGTATTTTCTCTGATTTGCCACATTTGCTTCGTACTTTTACTTGTACTCATCTTCTCCGAGAGTCCATATTTAACATTCCTAACTGTAGTGCAGATCAAATTCATCTCTGAAGAACAGCATTTGAACTTGATGGTGAGTGAATGATTGACAAGGTGCAAGTATTTTTGTGTCAAGGCTGTGACATGTCATTTGTTGAAAAAGCTATTCAGCTGAATGCTGTACTCATCTGAAAGCTGGGAGAGTGAAGAATATGCCAGATTATCAAAGGGATGCTGCTTGATGTCTAGTGGCACCATTAGTGACATTTTGATGCTAATGAAGAAGGGAGCACTTTCTGCTCTGGAAATTACGCTTTTTAAGGTTAGAAGAGGATGCTGTCTGTGAAGTCTGTGCTACACTGTTGCAATCCATGTAAACGTTCAGTTTTGCCATAGATAATGAAGTTAGTTTGTGGATGGCTGCAGTCTATAGAGTGTTTGCTGATCACATGGTGTTGAAAACTGCATGAAAGACAGCTGAAACAGTTTAAATGCCTCTCTGCTAGTGCTTCACTCTGCAAGCAATTGCTCAAGGTGCCACAGGGATGTTAGAGGGAGAAGGGGAAGATGTTAGTGAGGTTATGTCTCTATTAAATTGTGTTCTGCAATGTGAAGGAAGTCTTAAGAATTGCAGAGATAGCTAGACCTGAATTAATGCTGTATTCCCTAGTGTGAAAACCTAAACTGTTGCCAATATTGGGTTCAACTACTCAGCTTTCAGAAGCACTACTGTTAATTAGCAGCTGTTTCTGTGTTTTGTGAGAATATAGGCTGCAAATGAGCAAGTCCTTTTTTAAGAGCTGTGTCAATGTGAATTTAGTAATCTAAAACTATAGCCTTCCTGATGCATGCAGCATCTCTTGGATTTTAATTCAGAATGAATCAGCTAGGCCAACTGACACTTCACCACAGTGTTGTTTTAGTGAATTGGTAGAAGTGGGAGATGAAAAATGCTTCCTACTATATGATTTGTAAGTTTTCCTCTAAGTCTAACATGGACTGAAGTATTTTAAAATGGGTCTTTTGCTTAGATGTTCTACATCTCTTCAGACTCGTGTTTCCTAATATTGTATAGGAATGATCACATAAGTGCTAAGCAAATTCTCTTTAAGAAAATATAAAAATTGTGATGTCTTTTAAATCATTCTGGAAGGAGCAGAGTTGTTTCTCCTCATGATAGTTGAAAGTTGTGTGTGTGGTGGTGTTTGTAGTGTGTGCTTTTGTGGTGTTGTTTTTTCTTTTGGGGGGGTGTGTTAGGTTGTGTTGGGTGTTGTTGTTTTGTTGGTGTGTGGTGTTTTCTTTTTTTTTTTTTCTCTTCCTAACAGACTTTCTGAAAAAAGGAATGAATTTTGTTTGTGTGGAGAAGAGGTGGAAAGGTCCTCTGGAGACCAATCTGTCCTGGGACTAGACGGCTGCTACCTTATGGCTCTGGCTGCAGATATACCTGTTTCTTGCAGGTACTGATGAGTTGTTGCATCTCTCCCTCTCTGATATTCTAGAGCCACAAGTGGTCTGACTAACAATGGCAACGCTGCCTGAAAGATCAGAGCACTGAGCGTTCACAGGCCACGGCTATTGTTCCATTTGACGAATACACCGTATGCTGGTTGCTTTACCGTTTTTTTTTTTTTTTTTTTTTTTTGTTTTGTTTTGTTTTGTTTTGTTTGTTTGTTTGTGGTTTTTTTACCAAAACTCATTAAAATCTTTTCACTGATCTTTTCCTGAGACAAGGCTGGGGAGAGGGAGGTAGAGGAGCACCCTCCTGCTATAGTCTATGAAATTGCTGCCACAGATGCTGGCTTGGCTGCTGGTGTCAGAAATGGAAACAGCCTTCTGCAAAAGTGGTTTAAAAATAGATCTGTTTGGTCATGCTTGTTCCTTTAAAGGGACATTGTCAGTTTGATTCAGTCCCAATGTTTTAACTTGGCTGCTGTCAGCTATGCCATCTCTTCTGAGTTGCCAGCCAGTTGGGCCAGCTCTGCAATGGGTTCGATAATGTTTAACACACGGGCAAATATGTTTTGAACATAGCGCAATAAAGTTTTACTACACCTAATAAATTGATGATGTGTGTTTTGTGTGTGGTGGTGTATTGTTGTTGTGGTTTTGGTTGTTTTTTTTTTTTTTTTAAAACCTGGGTTTGTTACCATGAAAGTGAGGTACAACTAGAGCTCCCTTGCCAGTATTCTCACCCTTGCAGTTGGAGTCCTTGTGCTGTCAGGTTACTGGCACTAAGCGTAGTTATCCTTGTACTTTCAAAATATACCTCTGTTCTCTTCTTCACCGTATTGCCTCACTGCTCAGGATCCTGTTATTTTTTCAAGTCAGAAATCTCATTCCTCCTTTTTTTTCCTTTCCTACCAAAATTAATTTTGGGCAATGTAGTGGGGTAAGATTGGAACACAAAGCCCCCATCTCCAATGTAACTTCTACACCCTTAAAGTCCAAGGTTTCTTTTAAGGGTGAGGATGGTTCTTTGAAATTATGAAGTTTCTTGGGTTTTTGCCTTCTGTGACTTCCCCTCTTCAGAACAGCACAACACCACTTTGCTTGTGCTAGAAGGCAAATAACAAACTTGACCTGCAGCACCTCTGCCAACAAGACTTTTGTTGTTGACCATTTTTGTCAGAGCCAAATGCCTTGGCTCTGCCCAGTGTCACCACAGGTTGTGTTATAGGCCTGGAGAGCAGAGCAGCTACAGTGGTGTGACTGCAGTGAGTGGTAAGGAAATCAAGGTTTCAGTCCTGAAGCTCCTCTGTTTGGTTTTCTTCCTGCCTGTAGTATTTGTTTTCCCTCTGTGCAGTGATATGGAGCTTGACAGTGCTGAGCAAAAGCTGTGGAAGCTGACTGAAGCAGGCTGAGAGGGGATTGTTGAAATGTGATTTCATGCCATTACATCTGGCTTTGCACTGGTACTGCCAATTTAATTTCTTCCTCCTCTGCCATCTTCTCCTTGTTAACTGCTTCTTTCTCCTCTGTTGCCTTACTGCCCTTCTGCAATGCCTTTGTTACTCTTTGACATGTCCCCATTTCTTACATCAACTATCACTTCCATCTAGGCCCTCTAGCCTCCTCTTAGCCTGGTTTCCACTTGTCTATTTTTTTTTTTTTCCATTAAGAGGGGAGCTTATAGATCAGCAAATCTAACTATCTCCTGACTTTGAGAGTTCAGCATTGATTTCATTTAGGGTCTGTGCCTGAAAGGCTTGAGTGAAGAGGTGTCTCCTCTCATGGGAATGAGTTGTTGTTACCACCCTCCCAAATGTGCTCACTTGTACTCAGTTCTCACAGTTGTTCTGATTTGCAGCCTGTGACCAAATGAAGTAGAGCAGCATTCAGGGATCCCCTCCCTGCTTCTGCTGGATGGACAGGTCAGGGGGCAGCTGCAGAGGGCTTCCCTATAAAAGAAGTCTTGAAATGCTTTTGTGGCATCCTGAAAGTGTGCTAGATTGAGGTACCTACCATCTAGCATTTTTACTTATCCCTTCTCAGTGTTTGCTCTTGGCTTAGTTGTGCTTTAGCAAGATGCCTGTGGCAGGTAAGTAGGTGCTGGAGCCAACTTGCCCTATGCCTCTATATGCAGTTTTTAAAATGACAACATGTCCATCTCTCTGGGATGCTGATGTTCATTCCTGGATCTGTAGGGAGGTTCCAGAAGCCTGGAAGAACCCTAATATTGTGCCAATGTATAAAAAGGATAAACAAGACAAACCCTGTAATTATAGCCATCAACTTGATGTTGGTCCTGGGCAAAATAAGAAATGCCTGATAAAGAGATTTGAGTAGCAAAGAGTTAAAAACAGTAATAGAATTAATGTCAGTCAAAATGGGTTCATGGAAAATAGATCCTGTCAAGCTAACTTGATATCTCTTTTTTGGTAAATTTAGTTGATTAAAGAAAATGCTCCAGACATCTCAAAAGCAGTTGACTTCCTATTGCATGACATTTGGGGAAAAAAGGAGTGGTACAGAGTTAGCATGGCACACACTAATGACACTACCAACTAGCCAGCTGTGAAAAATCACTAAATACTATGGTTAACAAGGAATCATTGCTGAGCAGGTATGTTTCTAGAAAGATCCTGCACCAGCTCTATGTTGTTTAGGTTTTTTGGTTTGTTTTGTGTTCTTTGTTGTTGTTTTTGTTTTTTTTTTTAATAGGTGAATATTTTTAAATAGGTGAATGTGGAAGAAAATCCCAGATCATTAGTGATTAAAGTCTGCAGATATACTCCCCTCAGTCTTGTGTCAACAAGGAAGATGGAAACCTGGTATCATAGAACACCAAACCAGTAGTACCTTATAGGAGAACGTAGGCAAGTAAATGGGGAGCCTCCTAATAGGGCCAAAAGTTAAATTTAGTGTCTGTGAGCTAAAGAGGTCGTGCCTGCAGAGAGAGACACCCTTTAGGGAAGGAAAGGACTCTCGGGTGGACTTGGGGCACCTGCTGAATAACCAGTTCCAAAGTTACCACAAGGATTAGTGAGGTCTTTGGATGTGAAAACAAGGGACTGTTAAATGAGAGTCAGGAGCTAATGCCTTTGTCACTGGTGCAATTGCTTTTGTGACAGTATGCCTGGGTCTTGGTTCAACAGTGCTAGAAGGATGCTGATAAATTAGAGGAGGATCAGAGGCAATCTGTCAGAATGATTAAAAGGTCTGAAAAACGTCTCCTTTAGTGACATGCTCTGAGAGCACAATCTGTTTTAGCTTATTGAGTAGAAGTTTAAAGGTGGCTTGACCACTCTGTAAGTACCTATATAAGGACCAGAAATGTTGTTCTGTCTAGCTGACAGGTGTAGTGTGATTGCTGCTGGCTTGAAGTTGCAGCTGGACAAATTTAGGCTAGAAGAAAGAGCTGTGTTTGAAAAGAATGAGGGTAATTAACCACTGGAGTGTTTTACCAAGTGTTGTCATGGATTCTTCTTTGCTGGCAACTTTACCCCGTCTTGCCAGTGTTCTCTAGCTGAAGCAGGAAATTCTTTTAGGGAATGGTGTGATCTGTGCTTTATAGGAGGTCAGAGAGAATGATTGGTTTGGTGTCTTCTAGCTGTAGGGTCTCTGAATACATGACAGCAGTCCTTGGTGGTGCTGGGTACATTGCCTTGTCCAGGATTGTTCCCACACATTAATATTTCAGGCAGAGAATCTCTCTTGTTTTAACTTGTGTAAAATGGATGCAATTTAAGAAAATTAGACATTAGTTCACATAATGAATAACCTTGATTTTATCAATTTGCAGCTCTATTTTCTGCAATTTGACAAGTTTAAATGGCATTCAAGAAGCTTTTCATGTAAGGTGTCACTCTGTTTCCTTACTAATGCCTGAGCAAATACCTTGCCTATTGTCAGATCGTTAATTCTCTGTTATTAAGTACTCAGGTGGTTCTTCATTGAAAGGACTGTCAGTTGCCATGTGGAATCATTTAGATTAAGAAGCTGGCCTGTCAGAGACTCCTGCTTTTCCAGACTGGCACCCGACAGCACAAGAGTCACCTTTCTGGAAGTTTGAGGTGTGCGGGGTGGTGTTGGTTACTTTGTTTTGTGTGGTGTGTATTTATTTATTTAATATTCTTTCCCTTCCAGAAAAAACTACAAGCAATCACTAGAAAGGAATCCACATCCTACTTGGGTGTGCAACATATATGGATATATGTGTTTCTGGAATAACCGAATGCCTGGACAAAGGGAAGTATTTGTGGAAGAGAAGGCTCCTATGAGTACTCAGAGTAGTTAATAGTAGTGCTGGAGGAATACAACCAGCACTTGTGTAAGTGCAGCTGTATCTCCTTGTTTGGTTTTCATGAAGCCTTATTCCAAAATAGCCAGGTGTTAAGCTAGGCCATACCTACCTCTGATATGACCACGCCAAAGTCAGTATGGTCACGATATGGTTTGATCCTAGCACCATTAACTTCTAACTCTGGCTTTATGACAGTTGTCTTGGTGCAAGCTGGATACCTTCAGTCTGGAGTGACATAAATCCCTTGGCAGCTGAAAGAAATTGAGGACTTTCAATTTCTTCACTGTTGGTTTCCCCACCGTCGTCTGGTGCATTCTTTATGCTGTTTGGTTCCATCTTTTGCCATTATCAAGACTGTCTCTGTAAACTGGGGACCCCCTGTCTGAATGTGAAATAAGGAGGTAGGTGGGGAATCTATTGTTAATTGTGCACTGCAGTGTCATTCAGCTGCTTGCACGGTATCTAATTAAAGTGGTTATATTCTGTTGTCTCTCAAACTCTTTATTGGGAAGTTAATCAGGTAAAAGTGAGTCATAGCTCTGAATCCTTGACTGCATTTGGCTTCACAGTTTCCTCTGCAAAACTTCAAAAATATTGCAGTGAGGACAGTTGTATGCAAATACTGTCTCCTGTGGCTCACAGGAGGCTCCCATACTTCTCTCTCCAGAATAGTTGAATAAGAAGTGGAATTTTTTTTCCTGCTTGACTAGCTCCTGATTTTTAGCCTGAATGTGTATGGCTCAATACAGAGTCTAACCTCCCTGCATTGTTAGTTAACTGAGTTTAAAAAAATGTTGTGTGGGGTAAGTGTAAGTCTGTTCCTCAGGCCTACTAGGAGGGCACTGAATGTAACCTGTCCTCCTGACATCGACCATAGTTAGTTTTTTTTTATATAGAATGCATGTAAACATATGTTGTAACCTTCAGACTTTGAAAATAAGTTGGCTAATATTGAGTACCAAAGATAAATTTGACCTTTGAAGTTTGATCCATCAGTTTATTTGATTTGCTGGGGAAAGACAGACAAGGAAGAATGGCTTGGATGGTTACGCAATGAAGGGAGTCTTGTGAGACTACAGAGAAGTTGGCAGGAAAATAATAAAAGCAGAGAAAATAAATCATTACTTATTTTCTTTCTTCCAAAGTAGAAGTGGACTGATTGCAAAGCCTGGATGAAATTGCTCTCAGCTTTGGGAAGTCTCGATCTGAATGTAATATTCCTGTCTTAATCCTATCTATGATAAGTTTGCTTCCAGCCCAGTGACTTGATAAAGGTGCTGATCTTTGTTCTCTGAGATAGGCAATGTGAATGTCATCAGTAAGTAGCAGATAGCTAGGGTAGCTACTAGAACTTTGTCATGTGACCTGTCGCTCTTAAGCGCCTTTCTGTTGGAGGCTGCTGTCATGCAAAGTGTAGTTTGATCACAACTTAAAGAAGAAAGTACTGTTCTGCCATGGAACTGTTCTTCGTTCTTGTTGTTCCCCCTCAACTGAAAAATTAATCTTTCAGGTAGAAAGCAGAGGTTTGGAGAAAAATAAATAGAGAATATTTTCAGTTTCTCACTTTGACAAAATGAAAAGGTGGTTTGAGTTTGAATGAGGTGGCTTGTAAGGGAGTGTGTCTAATGGTGTAGTATTTCTGGTTTTGGTCTTGATGCAGTGTTCAGGAAACTGTTGTCTTGTATGTCAGGGCTTTTGCCAAAGAGAATTTGTAGGTTTGAAATGTGAAGAATGTTTTTGAAGTGTGTTCTTGATTTACTTAGATAATTTAAAAATAAACAAATTAAAGCTAAAGATTTGCTCTTCCTAGGAATTCTGCCAGACATCACTACTTGTTATCAGCAAATAATTGGTTAAAAAAAAAAGGGGGGGGGGGGCAAAGAAACCCTTAAGTATGCTAGACATGGAAACACTGGCAAATTTACTAAAACCTCTATCAATTCAAAATGCTCCGGGGCAAACTGGTTACTTATGGTTACATGAATCTTGCAGTATGTTATTTTCTGTAAAGGACCATGCATGATTTTGAAATTAATTAATGTGTGATCTAGGTTTCAGACTTGCAAATCCTGGTAGCTTCTGCAAAGGTGTGGAGCTACGAATATCATATGTTGCTATTTAAGTCCTTAGTTTGTAATGAGGTGCATAAGTAGCAGTGCTTGAATTTTAGTACTGAAGCTGAACAGTAGGAACCTACTGAGTGGGACTTCAGTTCATAGGCCATGTTGAAGTTTTTTTGATGAATGTCTTGATATAGAGGCCAATTTCTTTTTCTTCTTACTGTGTGAAACTTAAGCTGTCTTGATTCATTGAAAGAAAGGGAAAAAAACCCATTTGTTTTCATCCTGTCTATATGCACTCTCTTGACTTTGAGTTTTGTTTTCAGTGACTTCTGATCTAAATGTATTTTTTAGTTTCTCATGGTTTTGTAAAAAAACTATGAACCTGATATGGTTTTAATATGCTCTTATTTGTCCCTCCAGCATTGCCTAAAAGAGCTCTTCAGAAAGCGTGGTTTTAATGGACTGCAAAACCTGCAGAATCTTACTTTGTTCCTTATGTTTTGAGCAGGTTTAAATATTGCCTTGTTGGCATTCAGTACTGCTGCAGTGGAATGAAAGGAGGGACCAGTTGTCTGAACAGATGTAATGTACAGGACAGTGAGCAATGAGGTTTGGACTCTGAAAAGCCACTACTGATTTCTTGAAGCTGACTGTAGTAGACAGTCTTGCAAGGTTGTGTCTTAACAAAGGGTAGTTACTTCCAGAGGTCCTACAAGGCTGCTCCATTGCTGGTGAAATCATTCTGCTGGGAAGAGAGCTTGGATTCTGGTTTGGGATGCATCCTGTGGTTGAGTTGTTAGAGGGGACCTGCATTCTGTCCTGGTCATTTCTGATTTGCTAGATAACCTGGGGTAAACCGTCCCCAGGTATCAAGGACCATTCCCAGTGCAGGAGGAGACTTGTCGTGGTCTGATCTACTGGGGAAGAGTGCTACAGAAAGTCATAGGTGCTGTTCATTCTGCCTCTGTGTTGCAGATCACTAAGTGAGCTCCAAGTCAGATTAAAGCCTGACAGTTTCAAATTTTAAATGCAGGGGAGTAAGAAGATGAACTTTTTATTAATGAAGTAATCATTGGTAGAAAAGCCCCCATACAGGCATCTTTATATCCTTTCCAAAGCCAAGTTTCTGATTTTATAATCTTTTAGATCAGTCATCAAGTAGTGGCTTTATGAGGTTGTATTTTCTTTTTCTTTCTTTGTTGTTGCACAGCACTTAAGAGAAGCTAGGAATTAGAAAATGATTTACCTTGGACACTTAAGCAAAGATTTCCTGAAGCTATCTAGTTTCTATTATGTGCATATTTGTAAGCCTTGCTCTAATATGTAGAATGCCAGTAGGTGGCAATCAAGAATACACAGGCTGGTGGTGCTTCTGCATTTTGTAGGACCAAAAGGTTTCTTGTGTATGACAAAACATAAGCTCTTAACAAGCATGTGAAACTGGAGTGCCTGGGATTAATGGAAACTTGTGCAAAGTTTGACTTCAATCTCTCTGCTCAGTCTGTAGTTAATAGTATCTGCTTTCCCCAAGGAACAGATAGGGGTTAGCTGTTCATAAAGCCCTTGAAGGTAAATCACTTGGAATTAAAGCCTCAAGCTTGCTCTAACTAACCTTTCCACTTCTTGAGCTGTTGAAAGCAGTCCAAACGTATGTTGGGAGTCAGAGCACCTCCTTGCACTGCAGGGGAGCCTTGTTCTCACGCCAGCCATGTCTGATGCAGAAATGGTGTCTCTGTGGGGTGACATAGAAAGCAACTGCTTCAGTGCAACCGGAAGAGAAGCTGTATGTATATATGACTCAAGTAGGCTTACTCCTTGCAGAGCTTGTTTTGCCATCGCAGGCTTCAACAACTTTGTGTTATTTCCAAAGCTGCTGCAATACGATGACCAGGGAACTTGCTCAGGGCACGTTAAGTGTTATGAATTGAAAACAACTGTCCTGTAACTGCACTGATTAGGCAGGGGTAGGGTTTTTCTAGCTTCCTTTCCCCCTGTGGGACAGGAGAAAATTACTGTTCACTAATGAAGTTAACAGTTGATAATTTGCTGGTAATTGGATGGACAGATTTATTTTTGGAGCAGCGGGGAAATCTTATTGCTAAACATAAAATTTCCAATGAAACAGTTTGTAAGATCAAATTGTAACTGACAGTACAGCGTTTGCCTCTAACATTTACCAGCATAGCAAATTACTTTTTCCCACATCTGCCCTCAGCTTGATCTTTCCTTATGATAGGAGACTGCAATGAAAAGCAAGGGAGAAAGGTGCAAGGATTTCACTTTATGGAGGCTTTTTTTTTTTTTTTTTTTTTTTTCTCCTCTCCAGAAGAAATGACTGTGGCACGAGGTCATTTGAAACATTGACTGCTTTGTATTGGTATTGTTAAAGCATTGTGACCTACATTGCTTGAGCACTGTGATCTGCTCCAATTAATGGATCTGTCAGCACAGATTAATTATAAAACTGACAGCCACTTCTAGATGTAGTGGGTGCTGGTGACCTCTAATCTAGAGAGGAAGATGCTGGCTTCTGCTTTGTGTGTGTGATAATGTGGTTTGTATGAATGCTGCTTTGTCAAAACTGTCCTTTTTAAATGACAAATCCTCGGTGTAGCATATTTGAATTATTTTAAATATATTTTAGTTTCTTAGTACACTGGAAGTCTGTAATGCCAAATTGATTTATGTCTCTGAAGCTTGCTTCTAGTCCTGTATTTTGCTCTACTTCAAAAGAATGCGTCAGTGTAATCATCACTGCATTATCTGTCGTTAACTTCATTAGCGAACCTTTCCTACTGTAAGTTACTCAGCTGAGATATAAGAGCTTTGCAGAGGGTAACTCAAACTTTTCACGCCGTATCTGCTTGCAAAGAAGGGAAACTGGCCCTTCTTCCTATTCCCACCAAACATCTGTCATGGATGTAACACTTGTGGAAGTGTGAGAGTTGGCTGAGTGAGGTGCTTGATACATAGTTCCCTTCAGCAATTGCTGTGCAAAGTTTGTGGCTCTCCGGTAAACACAGAAACCCAGCGTTTCTGACCTGAGAGGAGAGGACACGTACAGAGAAATGGCAAGTGGGGAGACAGGGAAAGTGAGGTCCTGCTGTGCAGACAGTGTGTCTGAGTAGCAAACGTGCCTTCTGACTGCCCCTTGACCAGTGTTCCCTGTAATCTTTTGCTTCCTGACCCTCACACATAGGCTTCAAACTCCTTTTTTTTGTTCCCTTGCTTCATGGCATGCTGTACCTCTAGTACATCACCTTTATCTGTTTCCAGCCTTCTGGTTCAGGAAACACTAAGTTCTGTCCAGCTGTGGGTGGTGCATTTCCTACCCCCCCGCCCCCCCATTATTCAAGAAATATTTTGCTGCCTGCTACTTAAGCAAGACTGAGAGGAGGATCATGTCCTTACTCTTTAGCCCTGCCTACAGTTACAAGAATGGCTGTGGTGCTAAAAAGGACCAGTGCTTGTGTCTGCAGCCCGTGTAAAGGAGGTGACTGTTTTTGTCATTGCAAGGAAGATGCACTGGAAGTAAAGGACGTTCATTGAGCCCCTGTACATGCCCTTGTGATGGCAGAGAGCACGGGCTGCTCTGTAACAGACAAACCCAATGTTTCTAGTTCCCATGCAGCAGCATCTTGATTCCACTAATCTTCATAGATCTGCTTTCAGTTTTCTTGGTTTCTTCCTTTTGTTTCCAGAGGGGAAGATTGAGCTAGGTATTTCAGATGACAGTTTGATTTAGAAGTCTTCTATCTGTTTGTGGCTAGTTTCTAAGATTTGTTAAACAGAGCTAAGAAAGAGTGAAGCTGTCTGCTTTAGTAACTCCTCTGGGTGGGAAGAAGGTAGGCAACTTTGTAATTTTTCAGGTTGACTCCTCTGCCTTTATTCCTCTGAGATACCTCCGTATTTATCTCATCAGCGTACATGAGAAGTTAAGGTTGTTTTGCCAGTGTACACTTGTTTAAAATCAAGCAAGTTAAATTTAATCTGCTGGTGCATTGCTTGGTCCTCCATTGTGTTTCAGGACAACTGGAGTGTCTCAGATTTCATGACGCTCATTAGCTGAAACAACTTATTCTTGCTGAAAACTTGGCCTACTCCATGTCCACCTCTCTTCTGTGTTACGCAAAGGTCCAGGAAACAATGGACTGTCAAAACCAGGCTGTGACTTCTCCAAAAGCCCAGGCAGAAGGCAGTCATGGGAAAGGAAAAGAGTAAGAATGTGACATTAATGTCCTGTCACTTAACTGTGGGATGTTTCTATATGGGAGAGGAATGTTTGTACTGACATGTTCCCTTTTGGCGGCTGGTTTTTAATATTTCATGAAACCAAACTAGTTCAGAAACATAAAGAAGCCTTTTACTAAAGTGATTTTCTAGAACAGACTTGGCATAATACACATAGGCTAGGTCCAGCCAGAAAACTGTCAGGCCTCTTCCTCCATTTTCACTTCTTTAATAAGCTCAGACACATTGCTCTTATGCTTCAAGGCATCCCAGAAAGCTGGAGATCCCGTGCTTCTGAACTGGTACAACTATAGACATTTTCCCTAGGATTTATCTACTGAGTCTTTCAACTGGTCTAGAAAAAAATTTCCTGTGCTTCAGTGCACAGAAGGGAAATTGTCCAAAGCTGTTTAGAAATATTTATGTATTAAAACATTTTATTTAAATATTTGGATAAGATTGGAATTGCACAATGATCTAGTACAGAGCATGAGCACACTGCAGGCAACTTTTATTCCCCACAGTAGGTAACATAAACCATTTACTGTGGAATATGCCTGTTTTATCTTCCCTTTAAGACAATTTTCCTAAGTTCCTGTAGCTGCTGGGCAGAAACTATATTTATTCTTTCTCTGTAATGAGGGAGGAATTTTTTAGGTGCATGGTAAAAGCTCTCTGCCTTGTGTCTACTTTCTTTGACACCTTCACTGGCTTTTCAGTTTCCCTGTAACCCAGGTGCTGCTGTTTTCCTGATGCTTGAACCTAGGGACTGCTGAGATTATACTTAATCTCAAAAGTTTCTCTTTCTTTACTCACCATAACTAAAGCTAAACACGTCAACACCTTCAAATGGGGGATGAAAATCTGATTCTCTTGTACATGGGCTGTGGAACGATAATGTTTAAAAAACACACAAAGCTTTGTGGTTCCAGATGAAGCAGAAAGCCTGCATCAGTTGGTCTGTCCATCTGTACCCTACCCTGCTGCCCCAAAGAGTTCGGATATCTCTCTTTTTGATCCCCTCCCCCAACACTTGTATTACATGTCAGCATGCGTTACCAATTTTTTTACACTGTATGAAGTGCAACATTCCCTCCAGCAAGAAACTCCGAATACAGCTTTCCACTGTGGGTAGGAGTAATCATAAATGATAATTGCAACACTATTAAAACAACCTGAAAATATTTGTTAAACAGATGTGGTGATGGAGAGAGAGCAAAATTGGAACAAGGAGGGCATAGGCATAAAGTGTTCTTAAATTTATTGCTGCCCCCTGCTCATGCCCACCCTTCATCCAGGAATGAGTATGGTACATGTAGCTGAAGGGCTAAGTAGGCATTCGTGTTAGCTGTGGTAATGTGAAGAAAGCTGCTTGACGTTGCGAGGGGCAGTTCATTTGATTTCTTTTGCTCCATCAGGGTTTTCCATGGATTGTCTATAGACCTGAACAAGATTTTCTGTTGCATCCTGTGGAGATGTCGCTAGCGTCTTTGCCTTTCTAACAGTACAACAGGAACTGGTTGAACGGAGTTGGATGTTCCCCAATTGCAACTGGTCTTACTGGCTTGGATATGTATGTGCTCTAGTCACTCTCTTTTGGGAGAAAACTTTGTCTTTTTCAGTTCCATGTCTGTTCTTGGAGCTGTTAGGCTGCAGTTTTCACTGTGTTTTTACATACCACTTGAGTACTCGGCATCCCTTTTTGGCAGGGAGGTGCTGCCTCTCGCAGGCCCAGATAGATTTGACCCCTTTTATAGTTCTGGGAAGTATTCCACGATCTAGGCTTTCAAAAGGCAGTGGCAGAAATAGCTTGCTGAAAACACATGGATTTATTTATCTTGGATAAACATTACAAGCAGAGAGAAGTAGATTGAAAACAACAAAACCTTATGTGCCTATGAACTGACCTCACCTTTGGATTTCCTTGTCAGCTAAACAAGTTCTCAGCTGAGGCACTCTCAGCACTGTTGACGCAAACTGAGCCTTGCAATTGCTATCGCTCCAGCACTTTCCCCCTTCTAGTTATTGTGTCCCCGTAGCACGTAGACTGCTTTTTTTTTTTTTTTTTTTTTTTTTAAATCATTTCCAGATATTCCAAAGTTCTTTTGACGCACAATTCTGCATTCAGTCTGATGGCTTGCGTGTTTCCAGAGGTACCAGCAGGAACCTTCTGGTGGTGAGCTCAAGCTTTATTCCTTCAAGGACCAGGCTGTTGAAGGAAAGATGCTGCCTGCATTCCTCAAACTCTGAAGAGCTCAAACTGGATTTAACCTTAGGGTTTCCTAGAACTGGGCACTAGATAATCCCTAAATCCCCAAATATGTGTCCTGTTGATAACAGATACATTTTCCACTCCGTCTTTCAAAGCAATTGCTTCTCTCTAGGAATATAAAAATGCTTCTGATCTTCCAGGCTCTCTGCAGCTGTTACACAGTCGGCATTATTACTATCATCTGAGACTAGCTCTGCAACTTTTAAAAAGTGTGTTTAGGTTCTTCCCTCCACCCCTTCTTTAAGCTAGCAAAGAGACAGAGTCTATACTCTGGATGTAAGTATGTATGCCCTTTTGATGCGTTTAGTTGATTGTGTTATGCAGAAAGCTTTGCAAAGTGGCCACAGTAGTATCTGCTGTATGTTGCATGTGGCAGTGGAGGATGGCTACCCAAGAACTCCCTTCAGCTGGAGGAATCCCCACATGATATTAACCAGCTCCAGGAGAAAAAATACAGGAACAGTAACTGGTGAATGGTCATTTGCTTGATCTTCTGTAGTGCCTCTGTAGGCTTAGGAGCCATCCTTTACCAGTTGGCTGCTTGTAACTGGGGCAAACCCACCTAGCTCTTGCTGGCGGCATGCTTAGAGCCATGGGAGTGTGAGGGATGTTCATTTCCTCTGTCTCCTGCAGCAGCAGAGGTCTGCGCGGGAAGGTGGAGAGCTTCAGGAATATCAGGAAAGACAAGCTGTTTCTGCAGTGGGAGGGGAAGTGGTGCCCTGCTGCTGTCTCCCTGGAGACTTGTGGGAAGAGTGTTTACCTTGCAACCAGTATTGCAGTCTTAAAGATGGCAGAGTTCTGTGTTATGATATGCTGCAGATTGCATCTGGCATAAGCAACGTACTGTATACGTCTGGTATGTTCTTTTAAAACGGTATGTTTCAGATAAAACTGGCAAGTCAGAGCAGATTCTATATTTGTACTTTGCAACTCAGGGCAGGATGCATTTGGTAATATATTTTCAGTATTTCTGGACAAATAGAGGTCTACAAATCTAAATTTAATTGCAGCTAAAAGGTCTACAAATCTAAATTTATTTGCAGCTGAATTCTGCTTAAAAACAGAAGTTATGGTCACTTGGGGTGTTTTAGTGCTAAGTTTAAACATAAAGGGTTCTAAAGCATCTTATCATTGACCTCAGTCAAGAAGTGATGGAGTCACAGCACTTTCTTTTAATATTCAGGAAAACTCACTGGAAATGAGAGGATGAATCTGGACAAACTTTCAAAATGTATTTAGAAATATCCAGCTCTGTCATATGACTGAAATCTCAGAACCCTTTGTACAGGCTGTATTCATAAAATATATGCTAAAGGGAGATATTAAAATTGTATTAAGTCGCTTCTGGAACAAGACTGTCTTAGGTCTTCATACAATTGTTCTAAAGTTTTAGCTTATTAGGACTAGGTCAAAATCTGCCTTAAGGGATGTATGGATGTGGGGACTCTCTGCTTCTATTTTACCTCTGCAAGGATTTCTTGCTTCTCAATGTCTGAACCTGTTGAATTTTGCTGTGATTTCAGATAACTTTTGTCTTAGTGGCAGGTAGCAAACCCCCTAAATAGTCATACCTCCCTGTCTCAGTGTTGCTGACTGAGTTTCATCTATAAATTGACAAAGTTAATCAAAATACTCTTAACGTTCCTGATCTTTAAAGCAGACACTGACTGTTAATAGATAGGTCTCCTCTTCATTAGGTCTGAGAGTAAGGGAGTGAATAATTCCTCCAAGCAGAGAATGACCAAGTATTACTCTTGTATACCGCAATAGATACGTCATATTGTCCCGACTTATTACATGGTGTTCTGCTCCGGTTACATGTGCCTTTCTCCTCCGTAGGAAGCATTATGTCTTGATCTGTAGCCCTGTCACTCTGTCAGGAGATGGGAAGTCCTGATGGAGATGGTTCTTGACAGAAAGGAGAGATAGAGTGTGAGGAGAATGAGGAGACCACAGGGACAATCTTCCTTTGAGCAACCTCATTTAGAGCTCTTTTGGCAGACAGCGGCCAGAGCTGGATTTCCTGAAAAGGAGCATGTTAAGTACCCTTAGCTGTGGACTATGGCAGTAAGAACTAGCTTCATTACAGCTGAAGTGTACAGAAAGCTATTTTGTCTAGCCAAAATGTTCATCCTTTTTAGTAAAAAGACAAAACCCCCCAAAAACCCCAAACCACACAAGAAACACTAAACACAGCAACATTTTATTTATTTATTTATTTATTTATTTTAAATCAACCAACAAACACCCTCATCCCCTCAAGAAACCCTAGGAACAAAAAAATTAATTTGGGATAATTTTGTGTCCTACTCTTTATGAATGCTTATAGTCTCATGTAAATATTCTCATCATAAGCTTTGTATCTAGCCATTTAGTTAACAGAATACATGAATGATTCATGGTAGCCCTATACATAATGCATAATTAAATCACAGACTGATGGAGTGGAATTTATTAATTGTGAAGACACATGTGTTACCATGATACTAATTTATTTCTTTCAATTTTATTGGCATATTGCTCGCTCATCTGTGATTGCCTGCTTTGTTGCATTACCGTACAACAGTAACATGTTGTTAAAACAAATTATCTGGACATTTGGATAGGCTGTTTGTTCACTGATGGGAACAATATGTATTTAGCAAAAAGATTTAATGTAAATTATTATACATGAGGTATTATCTTAGCACAGATCCATCAAACTAAAGCTGCTCTAAGCCATATTAATTTCTGATAAAATTGTAAAAAATTATTAGAAAAAATAACTGCAGAGACTCCTGTATGAGGAAAGAGCAAAAGTTCACAGAAATTACATGGTAACTCTTTATCTATTTTTACCAACCCTTGAGATATTAAATTGTAAAATTTAACAGGTGTTTTAGCTGCTTCTTGAATTTGTGTGCCTGCCTAAGGCTTTTTTTATCTGCTGTCATGTCTTGGTGGGATCTTTAGAAAGAGATTTTATTATTTGTGTGTTTAGCAGAGCATACTTTTGCTAAATAAGAATTTCATGTCTTAACAGTGGGTTATCCATTGGAAGTGGGTGTTAACTATTATTTCTAGTGTGGATGTAGCGTGGCATTCGTTTGAAAGCTAGTATTTGAATGAAAATTAAAGACTTGTTTTCAGGAGACTTGAGGCAGCCTCATTTTCTGTTTTTCTGTACACTTGCCAGATCAACATGGAAATTGGAATTGTGGCATTCAAAATTCAAGTATCTGGATTTCTATGATTTTGGCGAAAGGAGTAAAGTGTCTCACTTGGATAAGAGGCCACACCTTTATATACATTTATATAATTTTTTTTAACCTTTTTGTAGTCAGATGGTGTAATCATAGTGCTAAAAGGCAAGGGCTAGTTCTCCTGAAAGACTGTGCAGTAGAAACTGGAGACAAAAAATACAGACTCTTAGGAAGATTTGAGTAGAACAGATGTGTAGTTGTCTTCAGAAACTGTTGATTAAATAGGTACTTAGTGGGGTATCTCAGGGGTGCCTGAGCACTCAAATCAAGCTGCTTTGTCAGGAACAGTCTGCAACAAGCTGGAGCTATGGTAGCTCTACTGCTGTGTGGTGGAGAGAAGTAGAGTCCATAGGAAATCCTGTGCCTTTTCAGTAGCCAGAAGCTGGTATTAGGCTAAACATCATTAGCCTGTTTCTTTTGTGATCTAAACTGGGGAATAAGGCCAGAAGTGACGCTTGCTGTAGGACTTACTGCTGCCTTTCACATAAAATGAAACTGGAAGATATTAGAGGAAAAAAATGGGGCTGGGAAAAAAAAAAAAAAAAAAGAAAAGGAAGCTTAAAGAATTAAAAGGGGGAAAAGAAGAAAGAAGGGAAAACACTAGAAAAGGTAAAACACTCTTTAAAATAATTTTTCCAGAGAAGGCTCTTTGAGGTTGGAGTGGGGTAGTCTGGGGCGGAGGGAATGCGAATGTTCTTTGAAATCAGAACCGTCTCCCTGGAGAAGGAATGAGCCCGAAGAGCGTTGCACGCTGGAAAAAACT
>KL283808.1:39351-61835 GCA_000699545.1 Podiceps cristatus
GGTGGGGGCCAGCCTTTGCCCCCTCTTTTTTTTTTTTTTTTTTTTTTTTTTTTTTTTTTCTTGTAATTCAGGCTTGTTTGTTCGTTCATTTGGCTCTTTGTTCTCTCACGCTCTCTCTAGAACTTGGTGTTCTGGGCTGCGGGGGAATATCCCTGCTCCCTGGCTGCTGCTTGGGACAGGCAGGGGTTGGGTGGTGAGAAACTGTGCATTGTTCATTTTATATATTCTATTATCCTTATACATTATTATTATCATTAATATAGTTTTATCTTTTTTCTTTGCTGTCCTGGTAAACTGTTTCGATTGCAACCCACAAATTCCCTCTTGCTCTCTGATTGTCCTCCTCACCCCACCGGGGGAGGTGGGGGGCATGTGAGCGAGCGGCTGCGTGGTCCAGTTACCATTCGGGGTTAAACTACTATTTTAGCCATCTACCCAGGACCTCAGTGTGCCAAGTACTGTACTGACATAAGTTAGGAATCAGTCCTTGCACAAAAACTTTGCTGTCTGGTGAGGTAAGCAAAAGCAAGATGCGATAAGTTCTATCACTGCTCTTCAGAGACAGAGCATTGAGCTGACAGATACAGAAGTAGCTGAGACCTCGGCTTAAAAAAGGTTAAATGACTGGCAAAGGCCCCCCAAGAATTCTACTGCAGAGCTGAGAAAGGAATCCAGGTTCGAGCCTAGGATCTTGGCCATGAAAGTGCTCCTTTGAAGGAAAATTATATGGGCTGAAGAAGATACAATAACTGCAGAAATCCCCTTCTGAATACTTTCCTTGAGATCAAAAACATTACGTACAGACACAGCTAAAGAAAATGATATAATGCAACTGAAGTTTCTTGACATAGCAAAGTCATTGTTCTAATTCTGACTCTGACTTGCATGACATAAAACCAGATTGTGTCAGCAAGTATATTGGTAAAAATTTCAGATTATCACAAACTAGTTTATGCATAAGACTTCTGTATGCAGTTATTTAAGAGCTGCTTTTTTATGAGCAAGATGATTTTTGATTTGCCTGAGCTTCAGAACAAGACCATCTCAAGGCTTATCAGCATGCACCTCTTCAATAATACTGTGATGAGTAGCTCTCACTGTACTGAGTCTGTATCCATTAGATAAAATAAAGTATCTGTAGTATATTAGTCATCCTGGACAACAGGGGAAAAGTTACTATTGCAGAACTATCAGAAGATAAATATTTTCTGCTTTGAAATTAATCAGATAATTTTCCCTCAAGCTTTATCTTCGCCTTTTGTTTTTCTTGCAGGGGTATCATTGATCTCTATCTTATTCATGACAAACTATGCTTGAATTAACACCAAGATTTTTTTTTTTTCCTCTTTTATATTTATAGAGCTGAGGACCAGATCCTTGGCTCCTGCAAGCAGGTCTTGTTCCCATAGGATCTCTGGTTGTCTGTTCTGTAAAATGGGCACTTTCAGCATTTTCAGAAAACTACTTACTTTGGAAATGTTGAACTGAAATGTTAAGTTTGAGGCTTTTTCCAGCATCATGTTCCCAGGCTTCCTAATCAGGTAAATCCAAATAACGGTGTTTTATTAAAGATTAGCTGAGGTGCTGAGAGAACTTCCCAGCTGAGGATAGCTGAATGCTGAAATGGATTATCCAGGAAGGCTGTAGAAACTCTAGGGATTGGAGGGTTGGGATTTTTGTGCATGTGGGTTTTTTGGGTGTTTGTGGTTTTGGTTTTTTTTTTTTTTGGTTGGTTGGTGTTGTGGTTTTTTTTGTTTTTTTTGGTTTTTTTTAGAGCAGTTTCTTACAGAAAAGCAATACCCTGTGTCAAGAAGGTGTGTAGGTATAAATGCTCTGGGAGCATCCTGAGGTCACTTCCAGTGCTTTTGCCTGAGACCATGCAGACTGTTAAGTATGTCCTCGCAAACTTTATAAAGTTGATGGGGGAGAAGATTCTGAAAACAAGTTAGGGCTTTATTGTCAGAATATATAGTCTTAGAGAGAGAGTAGCCTTATGGCAAGGAAGAAAACTCTCTGCTTGTTCTTTAAGACAGCATGAGAAGCACTGTAGCAGAAATGGGGGAATCTAAATATGTTTCTACCTTCCAGTCATAGTAGGGAGAATATCGCAATACTGGCTTCGTGTAAGCTAGAAACCGTAGACTGAAGTCTTCAGTCAATGCTGGCTTCCAGTGCACCACCTTCAGAAAGAGGGCTGTGGGACCTGCTTAGGTTCAGGCCTGTGTCTGTCTGACTTTTAGCCTGTGAGTAGCTTTCTTGAAATTCATAGGATGACACTGGGATAAAGCTGTATGGTTAGTGGTGTCCTCTCCTGAATGAGATTTACAAATGTTCCAGCTGTTTGCTTACAAATCTGGTGTGTAGTTTCTATAACAGCTCTGCAGAGGAATAGTGATGTGCTGAACAGTAATGCTTGGGTAACTGAAATACAATACAGTGTCTTCTCACGTGCTGAATATGATAATCCCTATAGCTGTGGAAAGGACCTTGCTATATCTATCTACAGTAATCTTTAAATCCAAATGGCTGAATTAAAGATACTGGCCTAAAGGCTAAGCTTTTATCATGACCTTACTGTATGTATTCTGATTATCCTCTGATTTTGGTACAGAGATCTCAGTCCAATCCTGTATCTAAAGATCTGCAAACTTTACGCTGTTTGTATTATCTTAGAATCCCTGCTTTTTGAGGACCAGATTTCTAGCTGATATTTCTAAATAATTCCAGATGGTCAGATCAAAAAAAATCTAAACTCAGGTTTCTCTTTAACCTGTTTTTTGAGATGGGAGCTAAAAGTCTGATCCAAACAGGTTGACTGTAGTTTATCTTTTATGCAGTTAGCCACAGCAGCTGCCAGAGATACGTGAATGCAACACATTTAATAAATGAGAGGGTACTTGCTTTGACTACTAGTACAGGAGATAGTTTAGCCTGAGGCAAACCTAGAGGCTGCAGGTGTTTCAGCTGGCCATGTATGGTTTTAGTGCTAACTTGAAGCCATGAAAAATAATAGATCATAGTCTTCAAATAGATATTTGGGGACAGGGCTGAAATGGTAAAATGCTAAAAGGAAAGGATCCAGGCAATGCATTTTATTCATAATAGTTGAATGGTCACTGAGAGGAGGAAAAAGGGATTGTCCACCATATCTTTAGCATCTGTATGTTTTGAAGCCAGTGGAACAACATAGTTTACACAGGGCAAGATGCCATGCCAGACTACTTAATTGCAAAGTTACTGAAGATGCACAAGAAACAGTCTCAGATTCCATAGGAAAGGAAATACTGTTACAGGGGGATAGAGCAATAGAAGGAGACTGATCAAAATGTATAATAATTAAAAGTAGATGATGCCAGTTTGATGTATGGATGCTATTGAAGCCAGATCTTGCAGTCATTGAGAAGGAATGATACCAGCAGGTTTTAGCCTTGCTCAAAGTGAACTCTTGGCAGGATTCCTAGCAGAATTCTCGCCTGGAACTGAAGAGTTGTTGGATATGAGAAGGAGAAGAGGGACCAACTGATTACGCTTCAAAAGCAAATAGGAGGAGGAAGATAAAAGGCAAAAACTAGCAGATTGGAACACCTTTGCTTTTCTTTCTCCTTCTGTGTAATGCAGACCAGTGTTGTCTTTGATTTTGGTTTGTTCTCATTTTTCTTTTCTCATCTCTCTAGTGTCACTTATGAAAAGATGAAGATGCTATGACATCTTTTAATAGCAAACTGTGATGAAACTGCAGGAGGGCCCTAAGTTTGCTAAGGGGCAAACAGCTGATTAGAGGGAGCCTTGTCACATAAGACAAAGTAATAAAATGCCTTTTCAAAACCATTATACTCCACCCAACTGATGTATATAGCTGCAGACAGCATTTCAACAAATTGAGAGCTGTACCTTTACTGTGCAGGCGTTTGCCCTATTGTACGTAGACTTCAGTGGTTCAGATGACTTTTTTCTTAACATTTTGATAAGAATTAGTGCAAAGTTTGGAACTTCTTGTTTATAGATTTTTTTTTTTTTTTTTTTTCTGGACTGTATAGTTTGCTATATGCTGTCCTCATCCCTAGCGCAGTCCCTGTGTTGTGGTTTAACCCCAGTTGGCAACCAAGCACCACACAGCCACTCGCTCTATGCCCCCCGCAGTGGGGTTGGGGAGAGAATTGGAAAAAAACTTGTTAGTTGAGACACAGTTTAATAGGACAGCAAAAGGAAAGAGGATAATAGTAATGATAAAAAAATATACAAAACAAATGATGTGCAATGCAATTACTCACCACCCACTGGCCAATGCCCAGCCCATCCCTGAGCAGCGACTGCTCCCCTCCGCCAGCTTCCCCCAGTTTATATTCTGAGCATGATGCCATTTATTATGGAGTATCCCTTTGGCCAGTCTGGATCACCTGTCCTGGCTGTGCCCCCTCCCAGCTTCTTGTGGGAAGCTTCCCCACTGGCAGAGCATGGGAAGTTGAGGTGTCCTTGATTCAGTATAAGAACTACTTGGCAATGGCTAAAAACACCAGTGTGTTATCAACATTATTCTCTTACCAAATCCAAAACACAGCACTATCCCAGCTACTAGGAAGAAAATTAACTCTATCCCAGCCAAAACCAGGACATCTTGTATTCTGGGATTGCCAAAATCAAGGCATTTATCATCCTGACACCTAGCATCTGTTTTGCTATGTAACCTTTAGAAGAGGGCATTACTAATGCATTTGCAGGCAGTACTAGAGCTCATGGAGTGGAGCACACGGAGGTGAGAGGCTGAGTCCTGGTGGCTGTCTCTAGATGACAGGACTCCAGCCAGCCATGCTGCCTCCCCCAGGGAGGGTGGTTTGGTGGTCAGGATGAAACTCTGGGTGGCAAAAAAGCAAATAGTAGCTGGATAGAGCTAACGATCTCCAGGTTAGTATACAAATTTAAGTTAAGCACAGATTTGGCAGTTGTTGAAACTTACCACCACTTGATGACTGTTTCATTCTGTGGTGAGAACTTGGTATCTTTGGCACAGATATCTACAACATTAAACCCACTGCTACCTTTTGGCATTTGGAGGGGTACAGGTGGAGGCAGCGGTGATGATATCCCTTTCACTGTGATCTTGCAGCCCCAGGTGGGTGTTAGGATTGCATAAACTTACTTTTGAGGTGTAGGTAGTCTAGGGGAATGCTCAGGAGAAATGCTTTTTACAAAGGTGTGTTTGCACTTGTAGAGCAACAACTCTACCTGGGCTTGTGCAAAGCATTTAACTGTCCCACTTGACATCCTTGTCTCTAAATTGGAGAGATATGGATTTGATAGATGGATCACTCAGTGGTTGAGGAATTGGCTGGATGGTCGCACTCAAAGAGTCAATGGCTCAATGTCCAAGTGGAAACCAGAGATGAGTGGTGTTCCTCAGGGGTTGGCATTTGGACCAGCATTGTTTCACATCTTTTTTGGTGACAGGGGGATGGAGTGCACCCTCAGGAAGTTTGCCAACAACATCAAGCTCTGTGATGTGGCTGACACACTGGAGGGAAGGGATGCCATCCAGAGAGAGCTGGACAGGCTTGAGAGGTGGGACCTGTGTGAACCTCATGAAGTTCAACAAGGCCAAGTGCAAGGTCCTGCACATGGGTGGGGGCAATCAGAAGCACAAACACAGGCTGGGTGGAGAATGGATTGAGAGTAGCCCCAAGGAGAAGGACTTGGGGGTGTGGGGAGGGAGGCGACTGATGGAGGAGAAGCTCGACATGGCCCAGCAACTCATGCTTGCAGCCCAGAAAGCCAACCGTATCTTGGGCTGCATCAGAAGAATTGTGGCCAGCAGGTCAAGGGATGTGATTCTCCCCCTCTACCCCTCTATTCTGCTCTCGTGAGACCCCAACTGGAGTACTGTGTCCATCTCTAGGGCCCCCAACAGAAGGAGGACATGGACCTGTTGGAGCGAGCCCAGAGGAAGGTCACAAAGATGATCAGAGGGCTGGAGCACCTCTCCTGTGAAGACAGGCTGAGAGAGTTGGGGTGATTCTGCCTGGAGAAGAGAAGGCTCCAGGGAGACTTTATGGCAGCCTTCCAGTACCTAAAGGGGCCTACAAGAAAGCTGAAGAATGACTCTTGACAAGGGTATGTAACAATAGCACCAAGGGGTGATGGCTTTAAACTGAGAGAGGGTAGACTTAGTTTAGATAGAAGGAAGGAATTCTTCACCATGAGGGTGGTGAGGCACTGGCACAGGTTGCCCAGAGAAGCTGTGGCTGCCCCCTCCATGGAAGTGTTCAAGGCCAGGTTTAGATGGGGCTTTGATCAACCTGGTCTAGTGAAAGGTGTTGGAACTAGAGGGGGGTTGGAACTAGATGATCTTTAAGGTCCCTTCCAACCCAAACCGTTCTATGAACTTATTCAACTGTGTGTGTTATCCAAGAAGATATATATGGGCAGACACAATGGCTCATAAAAGTATCTCGTAAAAGGCCTCTGTGTACCTCCAGACTGTGTATGCACAATACAGTTTAGTGGCAATGCTGGTTTCTTGCACTTTCAGCCCCATGTCACTTTTTCTGCTGCACCTGTGGTTCAGTGCTGCCTCAGCAGTAGTTTCAAGTTCAGAAGCAGGGCCACTTGAGCTGGGTTAATAGATCCAGCTGAGAAACACCCACTGTGACCCCAGGGCAGGGATGGTGGTTGTGCAGGATCAGGTCCCCTTCCAGGCTTCTGAATGGACTGAGCAGTTCTGCTAAGGTGGTATGAGTGTGGAGCAGATGTGAGGGCAAGTTCCTTGAGCCAGGGCTGCTGGTACAAAAAAATGAGGTGGACCCCCTTCTCAGCTAGCCTAGCTGCTTGAGAACTAAGTGCTGTCAGCTGGGTGAGTGGGCTGCTCTGCCTTTACAGAAACAAAACAGCCCAAAACCTCTTTGTAAGGTGAAACTACAGATTAGGGCTCACTGACTTCACTCTGGATCTGAGGTTAGGTGATGTGCTAAGTGCTTGCCTTAATTCCAGCCAATACCTGCACAGTATGGGCAGGCAAGCAACCAATAACTGGTGTGAGCAAAACTCTGGGTAGCATACAACAAGTGCTAAAAGCAAGAAAACATTTTTTAATGATGTCAAGAATTATTTTTAAAAGTTTGCTTTATGGTAGTAAAAATAGATGTTGGTATGGCAAGATCAGGCTTTGGTCAGGCCTCTTATGGCTTTAGCTATACTAGGTTGACAGGTTACTGTCCTATGGTCATCCTTGCCCTTGTCTACTTGCCATGGGTATCTGTCCCTCTGGTCGACTGGCATAACTGCTCATGTAACTTAAGGTGGTTAAAATCAGTAGGCTTAGGGGAAAAAATGTTTAACCCAGGCAAATAATTTTGCTTGAAGTGTTTTAGGAAATGATTTCATAAGCAATTGTTAGCAGACCTGAGAGAGCATCTTTGTGAGGGCAAGTATGGGTTGGTGACAAACAGCTGGAGAGAGCTAAAAGTGGCAATCCCTGAACAGGACATCTGACTGCTTTGTTGCAAAGCTTGAAGGGGAGGGAATCCCAAAGGTCCTTTATGGAAATCAAAACTTAGTGTTTGTAGGGAAGCATCTTGGAATGTAGGATGCTATCACCCGTTTAAAATTCAGGATCAAATCAGTTTCATCTCAGAGCAGTATTGATTTACCAAGTGGAGTGTATCTTCCTTTGGGATTTCTTCCCCAATTTAGGCTTCAATTGGTGTAATCTCAGAAGAAAAGCCTTGCTTCCCCTCATAAACTGTTCTCACCAGATGTCTTGTAAATCTTTCCCTTTATTCCTTTGAAATGACTGGGCTTTGACCTTAGCTTTCTTAATGTTATTTAGCCCACATGGAATATCTATAAAAATAAGAGCTGCAAACTCTATTAAGAAAAGCACATATGACCTCCGCTTGTAATAACAGAATGCAATTAATGTCAGGCTTGTTTTGATGATAAATTGGGGGGTAACAAATGGATTTTGCTTTTGCAAACAAACCAGTATGAAGGGAAAAGGGAAAATGAGCTTTAAACTACTTACTAAAATTTTGAAATATCTCTTCTTCCCCACCCCTGACCTGAAAAGTAATCAATACAACTGAAGTTTTTACCAGATTTGCACATTCTAAACAAACCAACCCAGACAAACAAAAGAAAAAAGCCTTCTGTACGCAAATTAAATGCAGGGATGTAATTGAGAATAGGGATGTTACAAACTAGAGAACAGATCCACTTGTGAAGCATCTTAGTAATTGTACAGCAGCTGTTGCAGAGCACAATGAAGATGCTGTTGGTTCAGAGGACTCCACAGGTGCAGAGAAAACCACTGCTCCTTCATCAATGGTTTTACCCCTCGCACATGTATGAAGCATCTTGCTGTGTTCATTTGCACCCACCCTCTGGCGTTTGGATGTCATGGCTTTTTCTCCGTGTTTAACCACAAAAGGGCCACCCGCCCGCTTGTCCTCAGTGTTTAACCACAAAGGTGCCCCCAGCCACTGGGTCAGAAAGCCTTATTCTTCAGCTCAAGCTGTGAGTGCTTATATTTTTAGGAGCAAAGAGCCTGTTTCAGTTCAAGGCAGCTGACTTCTGTTATTTGTTAATAAAGAGTTTCAGAGGATCAGGATGACCTAACTGAAGTTAAAATGCAAGGAGCAAGTTTGACAAAGAGCAGATGGAAGGTGCCCAAATGTAGATAGATTGCAAGGGCCACAATTGTAAGGGCATGCAATTGCCCAGGCTAACTCTGACTGGATTTAAGTGTCTTTCCTCCAGCTGTCCCCCTCCTTTGTCTCATGCTTCAAGTCTGTGTAGGAAAGCCTTACTTATGCAATTTGATTACTTCAAGTCACTTAATACTAGAGAACAGGGTGGGTTTTGATTTCTTGTTTAGTAGTCAAATATCAATAATTGCCTGCTCTAATAAGTTGTTGCCCCCTTCCTCATCCTGTCTTGTGATTGAAAGACCATGGATAATAGCTCTCTGGCGTCAGTCACCAGAGGTTCTTGCAAGGGCCATGTATTTTCTCATCCCAGGGGCAAGGTGGCACTGGCATGCTTTTGGAGCAGGGGGTTGCCTAGAGCAGAGAAACATTCAGTGGCTCTGTACTGTGCAAGCAGTTGAGTTGGGAATGCTACTCATTTCCTAGTTTGCTTAGGGCAGCAAATTCCTAAAGCCAGCTTGCCTATGAGAGACACAGAAGTGGGGAGAGGGTTTAGTTTCTGTATGCAGTTTTCAGCATAGCAACGTAATTTCCAAAAATCTCTGGTAAAGCAAAGAGGGATCCACAATGAGAAAGGCAAATTACTTGTGCATAGGCTGTGTGCATGGAATAATTTTTTATTTTATTTTTTTTTTTTTTTAGGAGAAAATCAAGGTGCTACAATAATCTGCAGCTGTGTAAATTAACTGTTAAAAGTGCTGTGTATCTTGGAGGGAACATAGAGTGCTATGGAGAACTGCTGTAGCTATCATGGAGCAGTTTTGTTAGTATGACAGAATTTGGCATTGCACTTTTCCTCTTGACGGGGAAGAATCTCTGGGCAGGTTTTTATACCCAGGTTTTGCTCTAGAGACAAGAATTTGGTCTGTAACATTGCTCGTCCCCTAGGAGCTGGCATCAAAAGTCATATGCTGATACAGTCCAGTGTTGGTGTCTCTTGCCAGAATGCTAATCCACTGAACACTGTGAGAAGGTGACATTTTTTTTCCCCATGTTCCTCTCCTTGTAAAAGTTTGATGGAGCAATGCAGTGTATATACTAGATAATGAAGTCATTTCCCTCTTAGAGACACTACTGTTCACCATATTTTTTAGGTTTCTGCCAACCTCCATTAAAAATAAGCTGCTTTGACATTTTTTTGTCTTGGAAGTTGTTTCCAATCCTGTTCAAAATTACATTGGGGGTGGGGAGAGCAGAGAGATATCAATGTCATTAACATTTAAATGATAAACTAAGGCATGGGAGGTTACTAAGGAAAGGAGGACTTCTCTTTCTATATGATGAATTTGAAGAAGGTGTGACTTGATGTTTTGGAACATGGAACTTCTTTGTATTTTAGACCATTGCTGCCACCAAGTGGAATAGTTTCCTCTAACTCTTCATGAGATCTTAAAGAAACTTGCCTTCAACCACCTGCTACTTAATGGAATGGCAATGGGTTGAATTTTTTTAATTATCCAAATAATTAAAAAAGCTGTTGGCTGAGCTTCAGAGTTGTTGGTTCAAGGTAATGTCACTGATGCCCAACGTGGTTCTTGTCTAAAAAAGTCTGAGTAGCAGCACTGTGCAAAGGGGGGAAAATATTTCCTCTGTGCATGACAGAATTTGGAGCAAAAGGAAAATAAAGTGGTTCATCAGTAATGACACTTGAGTTTAAGGAGAAGCAGCAGCAATTCTCTGAGTTTAACACAAGGAACTCACAAATACAAAATAACGTACTTTGGGTTAAGAATAGTTGTTTCACTTGCTAGTAGTTTTTCAGTTGCTTCTCTTTGCCTTGTTACTCTAGGCAACTTTTATCCTTTGCATTCTTCTCTTGCTTTGTGAAGAGCCCTGTGTCAAAAGGGTGGCTATTTTATTAGGTCAACAGCTGTTAAAAGCTTCCTTGCAAAGTTGTGGCTGCTAAATGAAGGTGTGTATTAATCTAGGGCAGCATCCGCACAAAGATGTATGCTGTGGGACTTTGGAGAAATGATTTGTTTATCCTTAAGACAGCTTGATTGGTTATCTGACTGATCATGAATCTAGGGGGGTTCCTTCAGTAAACAGTGACACTTCTGCTGTCTTGCACAGCCTATGCCACTGCGTCCCTGGGAAGGTGATTCACAGACTTGTGGATCAAGGGAAGTATCATCAATGCCATCAATATGATGTGGCTGACAGCATTGAAATTGAATTTCTATTTTCATAAAACACACTTTATCTGGCAACTGGACAATGTTGTTTCCTTTCTGTGAGAGTAGTCTGCAACAATGTCTGAATATACATTTCCAGGCAGGAGCCTCTCAATAACAGTTTTGGAAAAAACTCATTTTCTCTTGACTTTGAAATTGAACATGCCAGTAATATTGAGGAGTTCAGTCATCTGAAAAAGTCCATTTATCAGCCTGTTCATAAGGGTGTGTTACCTCAGTATTTCCTTTCTTGAAGAGTCCTGGCTTCATAAGACTCGGAAATAATAGTGAGGTTAAGATGTTCTGGCATTTGTTGTGTGCATTTTTTTTTTTCCCTGGTGCTCCATAATTTTAGTTGCTTAACAAATGGTAGTCACCACATGTACCACTGCACCTCATTCAAATGTATTCTTGACATGCAGTTGTGAGTCCAAATGGAACAGTTGTGTTACCAGGTCAAAGGCTGCCTTCACTGAAGTCTGGAAGATATACACTGGGTACTAGTTTCAAGAAAAGCATGGAGAAGGTCTTTAATTTCCTCAGCTGACAAACTTCTAATATGCCGCTTTGAAAGTGTTGGTTACCAACATGTTCTGCCTGCAAGACTGTTTCTTCCCTTATCACAGAATTACAGAACGGTAGGGGTTGGAAGTGACCTCTGGAGATCACCTAGTCCACCCCCCTGCTAGAGCAGGGTCACCCAGAGCAGGTTGCACAGGAACGTATCCAGGTGAGTTTTGGATATCTCCAGAGAAGGAGACTCCACACCTCTCTGGGCAGCCTGTGCCAGTGCTCGGTCACCCTCACAGGAAAGGAGTTTTTTCTTAGGGAACTTCCCCTGTTCTAGCTTGTGCCAGTTGCTGCTTGTCCTGTCTTTGGATGGAAGAGAGAGTTTGGTAACATCCTCCTGACACCTGCCCTCAAGATATTTATAAGCATTCATGAGGTCCTCTCAGTCTTCTCTTCCTCAGGCTAAACTGCCCCAGTTCTCTCAGCCTTTCCCCGTAGGAGAGATGCTTCAGTCCCCTCGTCATCTTTGTAGCCTCTGCTGGACTCTCATCTGTAGATCCTCATCTGTCTTGAACTGGGGAGCACAGGATGGGGCCTCACTAGGGCAGAGCAGAGAGGGAGGATAACCTCCCTTGATCTGCTGGCCATGCTCTTCTTAATCCACCCCATGATGCCGTTGGCCTTCCTAGCCACACGGGCACATTGCTGGCTCATGGTTAGTTTGCCATCTACCAGGACTCCTGGGTCCTTCTCTGCAGAGCTCCTTTCCAGGAGGCCAGCCCCTAACCTGTATTGGTGCCTGCAGTTATTCCTCCCCAGGTGCAGGACCCTGTACTTGTCTGTGTTGAACCTCATGAGGTTCCTCCTCTCCGCCCAACACTCCAGCCTGTCCAGGTCTTGCTGAATGGCGGCACAGCCTTCTGGGGTATCAGCCAGTCCTCCCAGTTTTGTATGATCAGCAAACTTGCTGAGGGTATGCTCTGTCCCTTCATCCAGTTTATTGATGAATAAATTGAACAAGACTGGGCCACACAGCAACCCTGGGGAATACCACTAGTCTCAGACCTCCAACTGTGCCGCTGATCACAACCCCCTGGGATCTGCCATTCAGCCAGTTCTCAGTCCACCTCACTGTCCACTTGTCTAGCCCACGCTTCCTGAGCTTGCCTATGAGGATGTTATGGGAGACAGGGTCAAAAGCCTTGCTGAAGTCAAGGGAGACAACATTCACCACTCTCCCCTCATCCACCCAGCCAGTCATGCCATTATGGAAGGCTATCAGTATGATTCCTTGGGGAATCCATGTTAGCTACTCCTGATCATCACTTTTTCTTCTACATGCTTAGAGATGACTTCCAGAATGAGCTGCTCCATCACCTTTTCAGGGATGGAGGTGAGGCTGGCTGGCCTGTGGTTTCCCAGATTGTCCTCCTTGCCCTTCTTGAAGGCTTGGAGTGATGTTGGCTTTCCTCCTGTCCTCAGGCACTTCTGCTCTCCATGACTTTTCAAAGCTGATGGAGAGTAGCTTGGCTCTTAAAACAAATTTTCCCATTGGAGAAAGGTGCTCAAGACCAAAATCCTTTCTAGCCACAGATCAGACCCAAAATGACACAAATAACTTCATAATACTTCATATCATCTCTGGAAAGAAGTAGAATGTAATTTCATTTCCAAGTCTCTGATTCTGGATTTTGTCACTATGGCACAGAGATGTTTTTTTCTGCAGATGCCTGTGCATCAGGAACTAGCAAGCTAATGCAGTCAAACTATTCTTTGTGGATATATCTAGCTAAGAAATACATTTGCTGTTCCTGAAGATAGCTGTGGTGTTTTGAAAACACTTCTCTTTTTTTTTTTTTTTCCTTCCCTTGTTGGGTGTACAATTAAACATGGCATGAAAAGTCAGAAATACTTCATTTTAGAGATGTCAGAATGCTTTTATCTTGGAACACTCCACAATCACATAAAATCATATATGCCAATATTTTAATAAAATACAACACAAAACTAGAAGTCAGAATGAAATACAGTCTGACAATCAAACCCAAGAAGTTAAATGTTCCATTTAAATATTCTGTCATCAAAATCAATATTTGGGAAGGTTGTGTTGTTGACAAAATTATATTTGCCATCTGAAATCTTTTTTCTCCTCTAGTTGAAATCATCTTCTAACTGTGTCTAATAGCTTTGAACACAAAATTCAGCAATTCACGATGAATGCATTTCAAGAAAAGCACTGAAAAGCCACTAGATGATGATGATGAATCTTCATCAGTAATGTACTGAATTTGATTTGAAATACTGATTTAGAGGGGAATTGCTTTGTATGTAGCATCAAATTTCTAACTTAAATGTTCTCTGGGTCATGCTGGACAGGTAAGTATAATCCTTTTCAGACTATGATTAATGAGAATAGAATTGTTTCATGTTTTACAGGTTTGTTTAGACAGCATTCAGTTAATGACAGTGGAAGAAGCAGAGGTTCCCCTGCTTGAAAGAATATTGGGAAACTTTTTACTGAAAGGATTATTGGGCACTGGAACAGGCTGCCCAGGGAATTGGTGGAGTTGCCATCACTGGGGGTATTTAAAAGACATTTAGATGTGGTGCTCAGGGACATGGTTTACTGGTGGACTTGGCAGTGACAGGTTAATGGTTGGACTCCATGATCTTAAAGGTCACTTCCAACCTAAATGATTCTATGAAAGACAAGAAACAAGAAGTCACAGAATTACAGCACAAGACTGAGGTCTGCCAGCTAGTGTCTTTAGGCGAGCTTGTCTGTGGATTGAAGTCTCCTCTGTGTTTTGTTCCCTGTGCACAAGTTTAAGGGCTTCTTTATGTTCCTGTTACTGCACAAAAGGGCCTTCTAGTGGGAACTTTGGTTTCTTTTGTTCTTGAATAAAAACCATAGTACATCAATTTCTCCATGTAGTGAATTAACTAAGTTGTCCTGAAATACTATGAGTAACTTCAATTTCAGATGCTTCAAAGTTCAAATTACTCTGTAAACCATAAACAGACCAGAATTTTAATAAAGGACAGTTACTGTTCAGAATTGATGCAACTGTGAGGTTTACAAAAGGAAAAATTTGTTTGGCTCCAACAATTAAAATTGGAGATTGCTTCCATTTATTTGAGAGTGGGTCCTACTTTACTTAGCTCAGAAACAATGACATTGAGAACTTAGAAGACCAGATGAACATAACAGATGAGGAATCTGTTGCACTGCCTATTCCCCACTCTCCCTTTTTTCATGTTTGAGAAATTCTTGCCAGTTTTTAAGGGTCCCAGGAGAGCAATGTTAAAGTTTAAAACTCCAAGTACATGTAAAAGGTGTGTGAGGGAGGAGGTAATATAAAAATAGAACCAGGTTCTGCTAGAGGTTTCTCAAAATATTTTCTGATGAACAGAATTACCCAGGAATTTAGCACCTTGGAAAACATCCATTTTTTTGTCATGTGAAAAAGATCTTGAATTTTTTGTCACAGTTTAGCTACCCTTCACAAAAGTTGTCAAGTCAAAGTTACTTCTTTATCTAGCATGGATCATGAGCTCCTGAGTTTCTCTAATATTAATGTGTGTCATGTTTGGAGTCCTATCTAGGTCATTGTTGTTTGCGTAAGGAATAACATTTCAAAGTCAGTAAAGGAGACTTGCACATCCAACTTCCAATTCCCTCTTATACCTTGGAAACCCTCTGCCAATGTTCTCTGAAATTTTCCTTTGTTTTCTCTGCTCATTCCCTTCACTGTAACATTGTGTGTTTCTTCCTGCAGTCTTTACTTGGGCCCAGTTTCCACTGAAATCAAATAGACCATTCAGTAGGTGAATATTTAGTTCCTTATGTGAGTTTGTTTTTTTTTTTTTTTTAATAGCTGTTGCAAAAATAATGCTAGCAACTCTTACCAGAACTTTTTCCTTGCCTACGTGTGAGCTGATGGATCTTATTCTTGATCACAGAAACTACTGTCAATGTTCCAGTCATTATGGTGGAGATGATTATTTTGATACTTTTCAGTTCACTGGATAGTGTGAAGCATCTTTCTTTCAACTAGTTTTTGGTTGATTTGGTTGGAACTCCCAATGAAATTACAGCATGGCTTTTAACCAAAAGTAATGTTTTTTCTGGGTCTCAGTTCTGAATCCTATCCATTTTGATGACTGATTGCATTACAATCTTCCAATGAAAACAGTAGATTTGGGTTTCATTCAAATAGTAATGTCCTGAAGTTGAATTTATTATAGGAATAGCATTTTGTACAAAGACAGCCTCAAGAATAAAAATATTTATGCTTGGCAAGAATACCAAAGTTTGTTTGTATTACCTTGTCCTGCAGCGTTAGGTCAGTCACCATCCATTTTACAGCTTTGCACCAGCATCTATTGTTTAATGAAAGAAAAACATCAGCCTCCCAGGAACATCAAGCAATATTGGCTTATTGCCTTAATAAAATGAATGGCAACCCATTATTAATGAACACCTTACTAAACTATCTAGTGTAATGACACAAACTGTCTGTACATCTTAAATACTACCTTAGATACTTCTCTAGGACCTACATTAGTGTCCGTGAAAGAACAACTGTTTTATTGTTAAATTCTCTATCAGCTCCTGTTGCAGCAGAAGTAGTCTGGATGGATGTCAGGTTGTCTGGGCTAATTAGTTTGGGGAATCTGTGTTTAGAGTTCGAATGCTGCATCTCATTTCCAAACATTTTGGATGAGAAACAGCAATGTTTGGTTGCTGGGAAATATTTACACTCAAACTTAGAGACACCTTTTCCTTTCTTAGTTAGAAATGTCAACAAGAAACTTTAAAGATGTCTGATGCCATCATTCACATTGGCAGAAATTATATTGTATGCTTCGTTGCTCAACTGTTCATGTTTTTATCATGCAAGTAAAGACCTATTTGACTGAAGATCTGTCTTATGCTTGAAAGTATTTCATTCCCTCATCAACATTAGCTGTAATATCACACTACTGAGAAGCTAGAAGATGGATCTAATTGGACAGAGCTATGAGACAAGGGTCTCTGTCTCTTCCTATAAATAAATTGCTATACTTAGGAGGATTATAAAGTCACAAGGGTAGCAGGGAAGTTTTAAGTAACTTTTGATTCATGAAAATTATTTCTCACTACTGATAAAGCCCATGTTATTTAAGCTATGTACTTTCATACTAGTTTTCCATGCTCTCATCTTTCTGTTCTCATTTATCATATTGACAGTACTTTGCAGGAGTAATGAGTTATTTTTTAAGATGTTAAACCTGAATGGCTAAATAAGTTAAAAAGAAAATAAATCTGAAAAAATAGTATTGTCTGCCACTACTCCTTGGTCCTTTAGGAGCTTTCCTCTACAGGAACCCAGGGAATTCAACATTTTTTTAAGATACAGTAGAACAGTGTCAAGCTAAGCAATCACTTCCTTTTTTTTTTACACCCTGGAGCTCATCTTCTGATTCATGACTCTATCTTATAACACAAGTTATAAGTCAAATTACATTCATAATGTATTGCCCTTAACAGCATCATCATTGGACGACCTTTTATTTAGAATGAAGGGAGGCTTTCCCCTGCCAGAGTTCCTGGGAGAAATGCTCTGTGTATTATAAATTGTACTGCTCAAGAAAATGTTATCTCGGGACCGTTCATGTACCACAGAAATAAATGAAGATAGGTGCAGAAATACTGTTTTGTCTGGGTTCACATAGGAATATACAATTTGCTAGCAGGAAAAAATATTTTTCTCTCTAAGTCCTCTCATCTGCAAACTCACTAAAACATTATTTTCTACTCAATTTCGGTGTCATCAAAATATACTGAAAACCACTTTGGAAAGTTAGTCTGGTTTTCTACTCCAACTGGCAAGTAAAGCAATTGTTTCTCAGTGACATTGAAGTATTTTGGAATACAAGCTATGGGGGTTAGGGAGAGGTGGTAGCTAGAGTGTGTTCCTCATGTGCGTCAGTTAGGTTAGTATGTTCCTCTTGTGGATCTTTTTCACCTGTGCAAACCCAGAGGGGACAATGGGAATGTACCGGACTTTTGCTGGAAAGACCTGGTTTGCTCTGTGGGACCTGCATTAGTAATGAGGAGGAGTTGGGGTGGGGATGAAAAAGCAAACTCAGCTTGGGGGTAGTTTTCAAGAGCTGGTGTTTGGGAGAAAATATTTTTCTTGTTTTTATAAATTTGTTGCATTTGAACTGAAGTTATTGAAAGATTTGAAATGCAGAACCAATGGCGTTTTTACAGTAACTTTGCAGAGCAGACTGACATGGCAAATTGTTAAAGGAAGCAATGTTGCTCGTATCCTGTATAGAGCTTTAAAAATACACCTGTGGTTCTAAGGACTGCTCCGTGGTTTCCTGAAGATAAATCTACCTGAACAGAAAAATATTTATGCCTGAACAGCCAATATACTGAAGGATGAAACCTAATCTAAGCTTTACTACTGCAAATCCAGAGTAACTCTGGAGTCACTGGATTTCTTTCCCTGTCCATGAGATGGCTGTTTCATCTTTAGCTGACTTTTAAATCCTATGATTATGTTGTCGTGGCCCTTTTGAAGAATTTAATGGCTGCTTTCTTTCATACTCCTTAGTCCCAGGTATTAAATCAATTAGGATAATCTTAACTTACAGTTCTAAGTTGTCTGACAGTTTGATTTCTCTCCGACTTCTCATCCTATAAGGGTGGGGTGAAGATTTAGGTGTGGTGTTTACTTAAAAAGAATTTTACTTGCTGTGTATCAAAAATAGTTACTATTCCCTAGTCCCATGTGATGCATTCTACTCTTGCTTGTGTGGCTTATCTGAGCCACTTAAATAAGAAAGAAAGAAAACATTTTTTTTTAAAAAAATCTCAGTAGTTCAGACATACTTTTATTTACTGAACTACTGCATCTTCCCTTTCCTTTTCTCCTTCCCCTTCTCTCACTTAAAACACTTCTCCAGTGTGTATGTGCCTTATGGTTTGTCTATTTTTTTTCTGGCTTCTTATTAAATCTGGGGTTTTTTGACTATCCAAGTAGGATGTGTCTGTCTTAGTGCAGTTGTCATCTTTATCTGTAATCTCTAAGAAAAGTTAGTTTTGGGAGATTTAGTGCAATTCATTTGTTTTGCTACATTCTTTGTGGTTGTCTGTATTAGATCTGCAATGGTTTTGCTATTTCTCATGCTAAAACAGGTGAAGCTGACATGTTTATATCAGTCACTTTCCTTTTACAGTTTGTTTCTTTAGATGGAGTAGAAGGTGTGGATAGATGGATAAATGGAAAATTAGAAATTTTAATTGAGCTCAGATCTATATCCTTTTCGTAAATGAGACTCATGATCAAATTTGGTTATTTTGGCGCTGGAAATAAGACCTTCCTTTGACCCTCCCTCAGCATCACCTTCTGGAGAAATTTTGCTTGTGCAATACACAGCAGCAAAGTATAGATGAGAATGGTTGTTCTCATTGGCAACTATATTTATATACACTTAATTATATTTATCTATAGCAGTCTAACATTTTTTAAACTATTTTCCTTGACTATGTTTTCTGTATCTGTATAATGGATCAAAATTTCTTTATTAAATCTTTTCATGGGCAGATATTAATTGAATTGTGAAAGCAGTCTTGCTTTTCATCCAATGTTTTCTTGGGGAAAAAGGAAAGTTGACTGACTTTCCTGAGATTGTTCATTTAGAGTCCTACCTGTTCTGAAAGCATGTTGCTACACACTCCTCTTTGATAAAATAACTCCTAAGAGTGACACTTCTAACACATTGCAGAAAATTATGATAGTTGTGATAAATGTGACATAATTTGAATACACAAAACTTCAGATTAAATTTTGCATGATTCTTACTGAAATAGTGACACAATGGTTCTGAGGTAGCTCATAGGGAACAGATGGAGAACTGTCCAACTTCAAAAATATGACCACTCCCCACTTCCAAACCAACCTCCAAAAAAACCTCAAACCTCAACCCACTATTAGCCTAGGTACAGCACAATGCTAAATCTAGAACTAGCAGTTCTCACTGTTTAGTCAATCATTTGACTGAACTAGAAATAGGGTCTCTTATTTTTTGACTTCTGTTTTTTTCAGCATCACTGGTTTAGGAATGTTACGTGGTTTCCTTTGTTGCTTATAATGAATTTTTTGATTCCTGAAATTTACTGCATGATGGGATTTTTTTTTTGTTCGCTTAGTCTTAATTTATTACTATTATGCTTTGATGCTTAGTTTAGTTCTTGAGGTTCAGTGAGCTCCATCTTGCTAATTGTCTACTCATTATTAATTGAGATTTTTTTGTTTGTTTTATTGGATTTGTTCTTCATGAAAAATTGTTCCTGGATGTTTTTTTTTAAATTAACATTTAAGATGCAAATTTTTAGACTTTTACATTAAGTCATTTACATTCAAGTCTTTCTTTCATCTAATTTATCATATTGTTTTAAAACATGCGCTTTTGTTAACAATAATGAAGAGCAACTCTTAAATCAGGATCTGATACTTCTCTTTTGACAGTAGTGTACATTTCTTCAAGGTAAAAAAAAAATCTGAACGGCTACTGTGGGTGCTGGCACTTCTTTCATCTATAGTTATATAGAATATGCTGCAGTGTAGTAAGGGTATATGAGGGTTGCTCATGCACTAGAAGCCATTTGCCAGTAGTGGTACAAGGAAATTGGAGTAAACACTTTGTGATGCTCTACAATGGCATGGCTATACTAACTCCTGTAGCAAATCTAAGTTGAAAGCTATAGCGTGTATCTATGCTGCTTTGCAGTATAAACATGACGAATTTGCTGAATGAAAAGCTAATTACCTGGATACTGTGTTGGAGACCAAAGCCGTGGTATACATAACCAATCAATGCCTATCTTAAGAGGCCTCAAGGCAGAGAAACCTCATTTTTCACTGTGTATGGATGATGCCCTGAAATATCTGAACCCAAAAGAGTAAGGGGGTCCCAAAGGTTGGCACTTTAAATCACTTTTGAAAAGTACTGTGCACTAGAACTACATGGATTTATGGTTGTAAGCAAATGCCATTGATGAGAAGATTATAAAGTATATTTATTTATAAGTAGAGTGTGTATATATACATATATATACAGACATATCAGAAGAATAGTTTGCTCCCCAATATATTATCTTTACAGTTGCTTGACATAATTTTCCTAGAATTGATTATTCTCTCAACTAATTAGCTGCTCTTCACCTTTTATATCACATGTAAATTGGGAAAGAAGGTATGTTTCAGTGGAACAAGAAGAGATCATTACAAATGGACAGTGAGATTTACTGATCTGCAACATGTTAAAAACTCCTTAAGTGATCCTTTTATACACCTGTCCAAATATGTGTATGTATATATATGTACGTATACTGCTTTATGCTGAATTCTGTATTTATTGAACAATTTTGGTGTTTTCTGAAAGACTTAGTTTAAACTATTCAGGGTCACTTTCAATGCTTTGGTTTTATTTAGATAATTGTTTTCTATGATTTTCTGATCCATGACACTCCCTAGTCTGAAGATAGTTTCTTTCCACTCTGATTTTCATTTTTTTTCTTTATTAGGCTTTTGTGGTTCTATAGCATGAATATTTCTGTTAGGTTTTAACTTAAATTAGTTTCTTCTTTCTCAAAATCATTGCAGGAAAAAATATGGGTGAATTTATCTGTTAGCAACCAGACTGGAGTTCAGGCTAGTTTCTATGCTGTTTCATACTATTGCTACAGCTTTTTGAAAGCCTGATTGCTGTGGCTGGAGTCAGTAAGATTCCTCATGAGGCTCAAGCATGCAGTGTACACAGGATAGCAGTCCAGGTTATGACTCCTAAAACATCATTAAGTAGTTAGTGCCTTTAATGTTCAAAAACATTCCTGCGGTTAATCCTACACAACTGGACCTGTTTCTGACCTGTTTCTTTAGTGAACTCAGAAATAAATTGGATGATTGTGTGAAGAAAATACCTAAACAAACAAAACCCAAACAAACCGCCAAAACCAAACCAAACCAAAAAACCACCCCAACCAAACACACCCCGCCCAACAACAACAACAACAAACCCCACAAAAAAAACCCACCAAAAAACCCACAAAACCCAGGAAAAAAATGGCAGTCCTCAACTTGTAATTGCTACAGAGCAGAATGTGGTAGGTTTTTGTAGCAAGTCTGCTGCATGCTTCTCCGGTTGCACTGAGTCGTCTGTCTTTGGGGTCCATATCAACATGCTGTGAGTCCTGTCATGGAGGATTAGGAAAAAACCCTTCCAGGAGGGATTACATGCATTCCTGAGTCAATGCACTGAGGAGTTAATTAGAGATGGGGGGAGGAAGGTGGGAATGAGAGAAAGACTGTATTAGCCATCTAATTTGGAAGAAAACTGTTGTATCAAATCATGATTATTGCAATCATTGCACCCTTGACGAACCTTCAGCAAGAGCTGAGTATTCTTCAGATCCCATAACTTAAAAACAAGGGGGAAAAAAAAATTGCATGAGGTCACCTAATCTGTCCCCTGGGGCCAGTCCCCTGCAGTACGGCTTCTAAAGCTTGTCCAGTCTATTTCTAACCGCTTCACATGATGAGGCTTGCTTCTCCATGGGTAGCTAGCAGGGGAATAGTGTAGGAGTGACTGGGCAAAAAAATAAGGTGCTGTAGCATTCTTAGAACAGTGACTGTGAGCCCCTGTGTTGTGTTTGAGCTTGCCTAGTGTAGGCCTGGACAGGCTGAGGGAAGAAGTGCTGTATACCCACCTGTGGCATGGATCATTCTCTGAGCCCAGCCCCCTCGTCGCTGTGTGATGAGTGACCAAGGGTTGCACCTACCATAGCCTTCCAGCAGCCGGTTGGTTCTCATCTGGAAGTTTCTCCCTATGCTCGTGCTGAAAGGTCTCTGTTAACTTCATCTCATTACTCCTCGTTACACTACCTTTTGCTGAACTAAACTATCCTGTCTTCCAGATGCTTATACCCATCTGATATTTGTAGACCCTAATCATGTTCACTGCCCCCACCTCCCACCCCCCTCCCTTTTCCCCCTTAATCTTCAGTGAACTAAGTTTTTGTGGTGTTGGAGTCTTTTAATCTTTCCCT
>KL283808.1:63763-81230 GCA_000699545.1 Podiceps cristatus
ACACTACCAGCCAGTCAGAGTAAGGTCCCATGTTGCATTTTTGGCTTCATTTTCCTGTACCATCTGTTATTTTGGTGTATTGTTGAAAGGTTGGTGTTGCTATTGCACGTGTGAGAGTAAAACAGATAGACAGGGCATACTGTGTCAATACAAGATGCCAAAACATGGGCTGCATTTTAAATTAATTTTCAGTAGGTTGAAGCAAATGTTTTTTACAAGGTTTCTGGATTTAAGAAGTGTCAAAATGACACCTAATGACTGCCTTGCTGGGCAGAGCTGGCTGCTGAGTCATTCAGGTATTGGAGCCCTCTCCCCCCTTTTATTCCTGTTCCTTCCATCTTCAACTTAATCCTGTGCTTCTCATGGGGCTGACTTTGCCTATCTCATGTTCTCATTCAGCACCTTTAGGTGTTACCTCTTGCTCGACCTTTGTCCTGTTTGTGGTTTTTTTTTTTTTCTTCTCTAGTCATGGGATTTTGAGGTTCTTCAGTTCTGCAGGCTGAAGTGGGACGCCCAGAACATCAGCACTTGGGACATCTAGGCTTATATAATGTATTCTTATATAGTGTGTGTATAGTTGGCCTTTCTGGCCTTTTTCTCTCCTATCCTAGCAGGTCCAGATTCTGTTTTCACTACTATTCCCCTTCCCTTTTCGCCACTGACTTGCAAAACCTGACTTCTGGCCTGCTTAGCTTTCATTCTCATCCACTCTTTGTTCTTCTGTTTGCCTACTGAAAGAATTAGTGATGGCACATCAAATGAGTGAGACTATGTATATTAAAAGCACACACATTTTTGTTATTATTATATAAAAATGAGTACTTATGTAGGAGGCATTACATAGAGATAAACATATGGTGAGAATGGGCTGCTTTTTTTATGCAGCAGGAGACCTCTCTAGACTATACAATGCTATTTCCAGATACCTGAATGTCCGGGGAACACTGGAATTTAATCCATATTGTTAACAGGCTGGAGGCTAAAGTATGTCTTCCTACCCTGAAGGATGCTGAGGAAAGATAATTTGTTGCCTGTTTTGTGCCCTTGTGGGACTATCAGAGTGGAGGATTGATTTATTAAATTTATAACTTTTTGAAGAGAAGCTGGGCAGCGTCTTGAAGAGACTTCCCCCCTGTTTCCTCCCCCCCAGCACATATATATTAATGTTCATCTTGCAGTCGTGGCTGGACTCTGTACTGGCTATGATAGTGCAAATAGTCATCCTTATGATACATACTGAGAATTATTCACGACAAACCCAAACTAGTTGAGGTTGGAAAAAAATCCCCCTGCTCAAACCATGGTCAGCTAGAGAAGGTTGCTCAGGATCATGTCCAGTGAGGTTTTGTGACTCTAAGGATGAAGAATTCATGACCTCTTTACATGGCCTTTTCCAGTGTTTAATCAGACTTACAGTAAAAAGTTGGGGTCTTTTTAATGGTTAGATGTAATATGCAGCATTTCAGTTTGTATTTTTTGTATCTTGTCCTTTAATACTGCAGAGTCTGGCTCTGTCATCTTTACTCACTTCTATCATAAAATCATAGAATCCCTTGGTTGGAAAGGACCTTTAAGATCGAGTCCAACCGTGCCTGACCACTACTTAACCACGTCCCTAAGCACCTCATCTACCCATCTTCTAAATAGCTCCAGGGATGGTGCCTCAACCACCTAACCCCCTCCCTGGGCAGTCTGTTCCTGACAACCCTTTCAGCGAAGAAATGTTTCCTAATGTCCAATCTAAACCTCCCCTGGTGTAACTTGAGGCCATTTCCTCTTGTCCTCTTGCCTGTTACTTGGGAGAAGAGACCCACATCCACCTCACTACAACCTCCTTTCAGGTAGTTGTAGAGAACAATAAGGTCTCCCCTCAGCCACCCTTCTCCAGACTGAACAACCCCAAGTCCCTCAGCTGCTCCTCATAAGACTTGGTCTCCAGACCCTTCACAAGCTTTGTTGCCCTTCTTTGGACCCTCTCCAGCACCTCAATGTCTTTCCCATACTGTGGTGCTCAAAACTGAAGCCAGCACTTGAAGTGTGGCCTCACCAATGCTGAGTACAGGGTGATGATCCCTTACCTGGTCCTGCTGGCCACACTAGTCATGATACAAGCTGGGATGCTGTTGGCCACATTGACTGCCTGGGCACACTGCTGGCTCGTGTTCAGCCAGCTGTTAACCAACACCCGCAGGTCATTTTCTGCCTGGCAGCTTTCCAGCTGCTCCTTCCCAAGCCTGTAGAGTTGATGGAGTTTCTAGTGACCCAGGTGCAGGACTCAGCATTTGGCCTCGTTGAAACTCATACAGTTGGCCTCAGCCCATCGATCCAGCCTGTCCCGGTCCCTCTAAAGAGCCTTCCTGCCCTCCAGCAGATCAAAATTTTCACCTAACTTTGTGTTGTCTGCTAACTTACTGAGGGTGCACTCGATCCCCTCATCCAGATCATCGATAAAGATATTGAACAGGAGTGGCCCCAACACTGAGCCCCGGGGAATTCCATTTGTGACCAGCTGCCAACTGGATTTGAATCTGTTCACCACCTCTCTCTGGGCCCGGCCAGCCAGCCAGTGGTTGATCCAGGAGAATGTACACCTGTCCAAGCCATGGGCAATCCTTTTTTTTTTTTTTTTTTTTTTTTTTTTTTTTTTTTCCTTTTTTTTTTTTTTTTTTTTTTCAAGAATGCTGTGGGGAACAGTATCGAAGGCTATCAAAGTAAACAAGATCCATAGCCTTTCCCTCATCCACCAAGCGGGTCCCCTTCATTAAGCAGGACCTGCCCTTCATGAATGCAAGTTGACTGGGCCTGGTCACCTGGTTGTCCTGTAAATTGTGTGTAATGGCACCCAAGATGATTTGTTCTATGATCTTCCCTGGCACCGAAGTCAGATATCATTGTGGCCTTTTGCTGGACTTGCTCCAGTTTGTCAATGTCTATATCTCCCCCTCCCCCCCACACTGGGGAGCTCAACACTGGGCACGACACTCCAGATGTCTCACCAGCATTGAGCATAGAGGAATAATCTTCTCCCTTGACCTGCTGGTAATTCCTAATGCAGCCTAGGGTGCTGCTGGCCACCTTTACTTTGAGGACATGTTAGTGGCTCATGGTCAATTTGTTGTCTGCCAACTGGACAACCTAGGGGATCCATTTTTGTAAAGCTGCTTTCCAGCCAATCAACCTCCAGATCATTACTGTAGATGGGGTTATTTCTCTCCAGGTGCAGGACTTTCCATCTCCCTTTATGAATTCTTACTGACCAATTTCTTCTGCCTGTCATGGTTCCTCTGAATGGCAGCATGATGACCTTGTGTGTCAACCATTCCTCCCGTTTATCATCTGCAAACTTGCTGAGGGTGTTTTCTGACCTGTCATCTAGGTCGCTAATGATGATGTTAAACAGTACTGGTGCCAGTATCGACCTTGGTGTTACATGATCAGTGGCTGGTCTCCAGTTGAACTTTATGCACTGATCACAACCCTTTGAGCCTGGCAGTTCAGCCAGATTTCCGTTTACCTCACTGTCCATTTAGCTAGCCCTTCTTCAGTTTGTCTATGAGGATGTTATGGCACCCAGCATCAGAAGCATTGCAAAAGTCAAGAAACAAAATCCACTCTCTTCCTGCATCCACTGTTGTAGAAGGCTTCCAGGTTTGTTAAGCATAATTTCAATACCTTATTGTCTTATTAACTTGTAGTAATATCCCATTTTTTGATATCTTATTGTGAACATATACATTGTTTTGAAGGCTTATTAAAAATAAAAATTCTCGACACCACCAGGAATATGTGTCTTGGAACTGGAAGACTAACTGTCTAGTCTTCCAAACTCATAGGTTTTCCTTCTGACATAACAGATGGCTTAGGTTACCATCTGTATATAAATATAGTAAGTCTTATAGATATAGCAACATTCAAACACTTGGTGTTTCCTTTCTCAGCTGAACAGAATGCAAGATAACTGCAAAGTATTATTTTCTCCCTTTTTGGCAGTTTTTAGGATGTATTTTTTCCTGTGAAAATATAGGAACCACAAGAAAAAGATGGTGTGTGTTTAACGTTCATTGTGAGTTGTAGATATTGGCTGTCTCTTTCTCTATTATTGCTAATCAGAGCCTCATGGTTAATTTCCTCATAAGTTGCAATGAATATTTACCCTGGAATGTGTCATTGTCCTAAACGAATTTAAGGCAGCTGTCTCTTGCCAATAGGACATGTTTCAAGAGACATCTGTTTATTCTCAGTCTGGACAGTAGAAAAAAAAAAAGCCAAGGAAACTGTTCTGTGCTTTCCTGCGGATGCTGTGTGTAAGCTAGACTTTTTAAAAACCTTCTTCCAGTTGTTGTCCCTGGTGCAACTTTAGTAGTAGCAGGGGTGTAAGGATACCGGCACAGTTTACAACCACTGTCTCTCAAGGTTTATTCGCTTTAGGGCTAGGTATCTCCACTGTTTAAATGCCACTGGCCTGACTTTTAGTGCTGCTGGGACTGCTGACTCCAAGTAGAGCTGCACAGATGCGAAACAGTGTTCAAAACTGTCAGGGTGTAGTGTAGACAAAGTCATGCTGTCTCAAGCAGAGCTGGACAATTATACATAAAGTTTGGGTTTAAGTTATTTCTTAAATTTTTAAACAAATTAATTTCTATTGTGTTCATGTCCCTTCCATGATAACTTTGCGTGCTTTGTTTTTATTGAAACGGTAGAAGTACATTGGAAGCATTTTAAATTCGGAAAAAAAAAATTTTTGGTATCACTCCAATTGCTTATGCTTGTCTAGTTATGATTGAAAAGCAACCTAAATGAGTGAGGAGACCCAGCTTGTCCTGACCATACAACACCTGTTTTGGGCTACTTGCAGTCATGATACTACAAATAATTTCAAGCCATTAACATTTATGGAAATAATATTTTGTTCAATATGCTCATAACACTTTACAAATAGGGGAATGTTTTCATGTATTCATTTTAAGGTAATATTCCTAGCTCTGGTTTCACCTCTCACCTGATGAGGGCACATTTAGGATGTGAGAATGAGAGTTAATTCTCCCTGGCCTATTCATTACATAATGCCTCCCATGAGGTAATGTAAGTATAGTAGAGTGAGCACCACAGTGTGGTGACTGTACTACAACTTAGGAAACTACATCTGCCTAAATTCCTCCTGAAACTTCTATTATGTGCAGTGCTCTTCTCTTCCCCATCCAAGTTGTTGTGGACTAACATGACGTTACATGGAATGGGTGCTGTGTTCAAACATTGTCATGAGTATGTTATCACTGCACATAGCTTCATAGTCAGGAAACTGCATCTTGGGACCCTTTCTGATGAGAGGTATTTTGTACATAAGATTATGATGAGAGAATGTAGCTATCTCACATTGAAACTACTAAATCATGTTTGGTTTTTAAATACTGAGGGATAGTAGACAGCTAGGACAGATCAATTCATTACGGAGATCTAGGGGGAGAGTCTTGTCATGGTAATATTGATAATAGTTGATGACCTCAGTGGAGGTGATGACCTCATTGGAGGTAAGTTTGTACCCTCTGTTGTCATTGAGTATGAATATGTGCATAAGTATGAGGCGTACACTTATAGTGAAAAGGTGTTAGACAAACTAACCACAGAAGTTCTGCTGTCATTGTGATTTAAAATAAAAGTGATGTTTAGAAAATGATTGACTGTTGCAGGAAGCTTTTCCTACCCTTTCCTATGCTTGGAATGCTCCAAAATGGAGCTACTATTTCTTTTAACCTGCAAAGCCTGTCTAGAAGTATTAGGTATTGCTTACTTGCTCTCTCACTCCCTCTTCCTTTGTTTCGTTTACCCCCACACCAACATATTTATCCTTTTGAAGGATCCATGAAAAGGATACATCCATGTCCATTTTTTCTGTCATGCAGGAAAAAGTAATGAATGCAATAAATGATGTTATTCTACATCCAGGCACTGTAAAGAAGTAAAAAATGGCTTTTCAAGTGAGTGCACTGGAATTTGATTTGGGGGGGGAAAAAAAAAAGCACACAACAAAAAAAACCCACAACCAACCAACCAAATCTAAACAAACACAAAAACCACACAACAAAAAAAAAAAACCAAACCAAAAAAACCTTTAAACTAAAAATGGAATTAGCCAAAGGTGTAAAGTCTGAGCCAAACCTGAGCTTAGACATCTAATGTTCACCTGGGGAGGCATTTTTTCTCTTGGGATGTGTGCTTACAGGATTGAGACCTCAAACAGAGCAAAATGAGTGTTTCTGGTGCACCCAGGACAACACGATGGCAATGGTTTTACCCACCTACAGAAAGGTTTTGAGCCAGTAGGCTTTGAAAATCCTGTTGCTGTTTTCAATAATGCAAAGTTAGAGTGAGTCTATGTAAAAAGACTTTTCTCGTAAAACATGCAAAGTGATTTAGGAACAAGTAAAAAAGAGGGGTTTGTGTGCCTTTTTTTCCATGTATCATATGAAAGAAGATGTAGAAGTAGTCTTTCAGAGTTTTTTACATAATTTTAAAGAGAGAGATGGGCAGATAGAGAAAGAGGGAACGCATTCTTGTTTTTTCATTCAATAGGAAAGTCTCTCTGCTGGCCACATCCAGTAATAAGTGAAAATGTAATGAAAGCAATTTCAGTAGAATTGGAGGGTAGAGCCTAGCAAAGGAGAGGAAAAGATTTCTTTGAAAAAAGAACAATGACAAATAATCTTTGTACATCCCTCTAACTCTGAGACTGAACACATGCCCTAGATAGCCAGTGTCCAGTAAACATTCATCCGTCTCCTGAATGTTCAAGTAACATGTAAGAATTTGTAGTCTGCATTTGGGCTTCTTAAAAGGGCCACTAGGAAGAGTGATGAAGCATTTGCCAGGAGAAGAATAGGTCTGGGGGATGTTATTGATATTCAAAGGGAAAAGTAAGAAATTCCTCTAATTTATGAAACTCTCGGGGCTTCACTCTGAAGCACGTACAACGGGGAAGCACAAAGACAGTGTTCTTGCAGAACACCTTTAGGGGAAAAATAGAAAAAACCAAAACAACAGGAAAAAAAACCCACCAAAAAACTCAATGTAGACAAAGCAATGGGAACCCAGTTTCAAAACCTACTGATGTATCCTGATGTATACTGGAACGGGTTGCCCAGAGAGGTGGTGGATGCCCCATCCCTGGAAACATTCAAGACCAGGTTGGACAGGGCTCTGAGCAACCTGGTCTAGGTAGTTGTGTCCCTGCTCACTGCAGGGGGGTTGGACTAGATGACCGCTAGCGGTCCCTTCCAACCCAAAACATTCTATGATTCTATGATTCTATGATTCTATGATCCTAAAGAGCAGACTGTCATTTTAAGCAGCCTTGTGCAAGCTTGTTTGGGGACCTGCTATTTTGTCTTAATCCCAACATTTGAATTCTTTTTTCATAAGCAGTATCTAGGATGTGAACTTTGAACATGCTTTGCCTGATTACTGTAGGACAGGTGTACAGACAGGGTTGAATAAATGTCGTGAAAATGTTGTAGTCACAAAATGGCTATAGATGTCCTAATTCCAGACACTCAGCATTATATATTAGACAGCAGCTCTGCTCAAACAGTAAAAGAACACGTCACTATATATCCCCGTCAGATTAAAAAACTAATTTGAAAAGATTAATGTATTCCATTCCTGTTAGCCTGAATCAGATACCGCTGTGCCTACAGCAGCACTGCCTCCTGATTATTGAATTTTTATGGCCTTGTAATTAATTGCAGATTCCCTGTTTTGTTCTATTTCTTTTTCTCTGACATTTTAATTTCAACAAAAAGCAGCGGTCTCCATGCAGCCTCTCTCAGGAGATCCTAATGGCCTATAAAACAAAATGACTTATAGATATGGCACCCACTTCAGTTGGCTAGCGATTGTTCGAAACCTTGCTGATCACGCGGAATTTAATTTTTTCCCTTCCTCTACTGTACTTATTTCTTGTCTATTAAATTGCAGCTCCAGTGTCCTGACTAACAAATGGATGTAACAAAGTGCCACCCTTCCGTAATACATTACTGTTGCCACATGCAAATTTTTTCTTAAAAAATTGCGGTTCATTTTATCTAATTATAAATGAATAAATGACTCTTGCACATGAATAGAATATTGTCCTTGACTCTGCATGTGAGAATTTTATGTTCTGGTAAATCATTTGGATTTATTATAAATTTAAAGAATCAAATGTGGTTTAGATTCTTTTTGCATTTCCTCTCTCCTCCTCTTTCTCCCCAAAATACTGGAATGTGCAAAAATGATTTATGTCTGTGCTGTAGAAAGGCATGTTAGCATGACTCACCATCTCCCAGTGAAACTCCTGGAGTTACTGAAGGCTGGTAGTAGTGAATTATTATTATTTATATTGCAGTAGTGCCTTGAGATCAGAACCCCATTTTTTCTGGGCACTGTACCAACACATAATAAAAGATCATCTTTGCCCAAAAGTTTATAATCAAACGAAAGCATCCTCAAAGGGAGGGCTGGAGCACGGGTTGTGTCTGGGAAGGGAGGAAAGGGCAGTGGGGAGCAGCAGTGCCAGTGCATTGGAGGATGGTGGGCAAGGCTGGGGCTGTGCTGGGGACGCTCTGGCCCAGGAAAGGACAGACTGCGTGGGGAGCGGGGATGTCAAGAACTCAGGGCTGCCAGAATGCATCCTGCAGTGGTGTCACAGGCTGCTGGAAGCGTCATCTCTGCACCCTGGGTGAAGCTGGGTCAGTGGATCTTCATCTTCCACTCGCTGGGCTATCTGAGCTGTCGTTTCATTAACACATTCCTTCGGTGTGCTCCCAGGAGCTCCTGGGCAATGTCCCCTCTCTCTGGTGAAGTACTTGTCAAAGCGAGGGGGTGTGAGGTGGCTGCTGGAGTAGGAGGGCTGTCCGAGAGCTGCTGCTGAAGAGCTACTTGCATTAGCTGGCTTCAAAGCAGCTAGCTCTGAAGCATTTGGAGTCTAAACATGGCAGCGCTAAGCTTGGCGTTGGGCGTGAAACCTGCTTGAAAACCAGAGTTAATTAGCCCCTGCACTGCTAAAACAAGTCCATTCTTAGATTAGTTTAAGTCTAGCTTTCCACAGACATGCTTGTCTTGTAATCGTTCCTGGAGGTCGCAACGGTGCGGTGACCTCAGTGGGTTCTCAGCTGTGCATGCTCTGTTCCAGAGAAAGGACTTGTGTCTCCACGTTAAGCACATAGCCTTCTTCCCCGGCTTGGAAACTCGAGGCAAAGGCACGTGGGGTGACTGAAGTAGAGTGACAAGAAGTCACTGGTCTGATTCAGCATGTATTAACTTCTTAAGTACGTACTTATCTAAACGGTAGCACTTAAGGGGGATAGTTGATACTGACTGTGATCCTGGTGTTCCCACACCAGAAATCCCTAGATGATACAATAATAAAAATGATGGGTTTGCTGGATTGGAGTCTTGCTGCTGCTTTCAGCTTCCTAACTGACACACAGGCAGTAATCTTTTCATAGCTATCGCAAAACTATAAAGAGGATTCCTAACAGGGCTGGCAATTGTGTATGTTTCTAGGAGCAGCTATATATATATTTTCATCACTTCTTTTCTCTCTTTGGTCTTACATAAGAGAGAAACCCCCAACCTATCTTCCTGAATTTAAAAATAAATAATTAAGACAAAACAGTCTTTGTAAACGTTAGTAAGATCTTTGCACCTCTGCTGTGCTTGCTGCTCATGAGATATCTGTGTAAAAGCTGTCCTGCATGTTCATCTTGCTGAAAAGGACTTCCCTTTCCGTCCATCTCTGATCTTAACCAAACCTATCTGGCCCGGTGTCCTTTACCTGGGATGTCCAGTTTCTTTGGACATCTGAGCGGTGGCAGGAGCCTTGGCTGTCCCATTCCACGGATTCCTGGTTGGAGTGCTGTGACAATGTGCTACAGTCTTGGCATATACTAGAAAGATATGTTCAAGAGGTTGCCTGATTTGTCTCAGCAAGCACCCAGAGAAGTAGTTCCATTTTAAATTTCATTGCTTGACCTAGATTAATATCTAGTCTGAAGAAGTTCCTGCTTCCTCAGGACGGATGGAGAAAGAAGCTATTTCCATTGTATGCTTGAATGGGCTCTAGTTAGGAACACCTGGATAATGCATTTGTACCACCTGGAATCTCCTTACTGTCTGCTGACAGTTACCTACCCTTTTTCAGCCTGGGGAGGACAGCACTCATGTATGGAAGTTAGACAGCTTTTCTCAAGCTGACATATATTTAAGAATTAAAATCTGCTCTGCTGATATGTATGAAACTGATTTTCCTGTGTGATCTATTTTGTGGTTTTCTCCTTGTGACTAATTGTAGGAGGTTTTAGTGCCTGAATGTTCCCAGCAGAACTTGATGGTGGGATATGGTGTCATAGTAGCCTACAGGAGACTTTTTAGCAGCTTGTTTCTTCATGGCACTGAGATGTTTTCCAGGAGACTCCAAGCTGAGTCTGTTCTATTATTCATACCCTGTGTAGCTCTGGCTTGGTGTCTCATTTTATCAATCTCTCAAAAAAAATGGTATCATAGTTCCCATCCATCTTGTGCCTATCTTACTTCATGTTTCTTTTCTGAGGGTCAAATCTTCTTGTGTACCATTTCCTGTGGTCAGTCAGCTGAGAGAGGACATCGCTAGCGGCTGCACGTGCATGAGACTGGATGCATTTGCCTGCTGAAATTGTTTGCAAAGCTGGTTCTGGCACAGCTGGGGTCAGGAACCAGCCAGTCCAATGGGAGAAACAGCACCATGTGACACAGGCCACTGCTTAAGCTGCAGCAGATGCTTTTTTTTTTTTTTTTTCTAATTTTCTAGTGCAAAAGAAACATCTAAAATGCTAGTTGTGAACTTGTTGGTGTTCTTTTTCTGTGTTGGAAAAAAATTACCCTCAGAAGACAGCTTTCCTCAACCTAGATACGAAGCTCAATTCAGTAGTTTAAATGAGGTACTCCTGTATTTATGTACTGCCTTCAAACCAGAGGTATCGTAATATTGTGATTATGTTTGCTTCTGGCTGTTTAGATTTTAAGAAACGCTTTATCTTCTGTTGTCGCTTTATCAAGCTTTGGTTCTGCTGTTTGGTACTAGGAATGTGCATAGAGAAAAAAAAAATTATAGCATCTGCAGAAAAATAAAGATACAGGGGTAGGCTGGTGGATCGGTGGATTGGGAACTCCCTGACTGCAGCTGCATGTGATGTTGCCAGAAGGCCTTAAGCAGGTATGTGCTGCAAAACTCAGCAGATGAAAAATGTTTCTGGATCTATAAAGCTTTCATCCTACAGTGCACTTAAACATCAGTTATTTATTTGTGCAGTTTGCAGCAGAACTTTCAGCATACCATACTGTATTTAACCAGACCAGAACTGGTATCTAAAGGATTGCATTGCATGGAATAAAATATAACCAGCAATTATATTTGTGACTGGAGAAACAGCAAACCTAGATTCTAGTTTTGATTCCCTCAAAATTGGCACTGTTAAAAAGGGTTTTTTCCAGACCATCTAAGGGAATTTTGAATTCTTTTGATTTATCCTTCTCTGATTCTTTGCTTTCCACAGAAGTTCAATATGTCTGTATAGTGGAAATAACAAGAAGAATCCTGGTTAGGAAGTACTTTGGTGTTCTTTGATTTGGTTCTTTTTTTTCACCCAGGGTGGTTTCTCCTTTTTTTTTTTTTTTTTTTTTTTTTTTTTTTTAAAAAACTTCTAAAGAGAAAAATAATCTAAAAACTATCATTTTCATGTGGCATTTGGTGATTTTTTTCAGTTTCAAATAGTTTAGCAAATCTTTTCTTATGAAAGTAAGAAATCCCAGTGATGTTTCTGCATTAAAGGTAATGGTGCAATTAAGTTCAGATGTGACAAATCAAAGGCTAAAAAGTGGTAGGAGAGAGCATTTCAGGGAGAATGAAACATAAATATTCACTTGTTGATATCTGGACCAAAATGTCTCCTTTAACCTCAGTGGCTCTGGATTAGGTTTTCTGACAACACGTGCATTTCAGTGGTTTTGTCACAGAGTCTGAACTCTCCTACAGGATGTACTAAATGCTTTTCCATACTGAAAAACTGAGATGCGTGGAAACCTTTGGATGATGTTTCAGTATGAATTTATGAGAGCAGTGTGTGTTTCATCCACAAGAGGCAGCCAGAAAGGAGAAGCAGGAATCACTGTAGGACAGGTTTTGATGTAGATTCTCAGCTGGTATGAAAACTATAACCCTACCTGAGTCATTAAAACTGTGGATCTGCTCAGGATGTGACATGGAAACTGTAGTGGGTGATGCATTAAAAGAGTAGGCTGTGTAAAAAGGAGCAGGGCAGTGGTTACAAAAAGGACAGAGGAATCTGACCTTCCAGCATCAGATTTATTATTTTAAAGAGAAGTTGAAGTTGATATAAAATAAAAGACAGGGAAAGTGTTTCTAAAATATTTTCTTCCAAATGCTGTAACTGATGGAGGTAAATTCTAATCAGTGGACTTGATAAGAATAACTTTGTAATTACTTGTAACAAAAAAGCATATTACATAGGTTCTTTTTGAGCAGGAGTTAGTTACGTATAGTGGGGATGAGCTATGGAGTCAGGAACAGTATTGCAGTTTGTGTGTACTAGAATTTTTAGCGATTCTTGAAGCTTGAGCAAGTGTTTCTTTGCTTAGAGCAAACGATGCTGTCACTTTGATGTGTGCAAAGCTAGATAACAACTTTCAACTCGTGGCTGTCCCCTTGGTGTAAGCAAAAGCAAAATTTGACCCTCCTTGCAAGAGCAGTTCTTAGTTTTCAGCTAACTCGGCCTGCCTTTGCATCATGTTTCCTACATATGAATAGTTTAAACTGTCTTTAGTTTACGGTGGGGGTTAATACATTTGAAAAAGGCTGAATTTACTTAATTTGAGTGTTTTACCATAACACTTTATACAGAGCCTTTCATCTGACTGATTTTATTTCTGTGTAAATTCTGGATGGTGTTATTTTTCCTAGTGTAAAGGGTGCGCAAGTAAATTTCAAAAGATAAATGAGCCTTTGCACTCCAATATAATTTCTTTACAATCCTATGTCTTATTTATATATTCGGAAAATAGACAAAATGGTGATGTTTTGGCTCACAGAGCCTTCAGAGTGTATAAATAACATGTATTATTGCATATAAATTAAATTGGAGTGCAGATGCTCATTCATCTTTTGAAATTTATCTGCATAGTTTAACGTTTCCATCCACAAATGCTTGAAACCAATCTGGCACCCGCAGGAAGTGTTATGTCTCCCTGCAAAAAAAATGGCACTAAGGGAAACGTCGTTCAGGGAGTCGACTAACACATACTCTGTTTCCCACCACACCCACAAATATACATTTATCTAATCAAAGGGACTGAATTGTTGGTCTTCTGGTTACTGTGATATACCCATCCTCCCAGGTTTTCAGGTGCAGAGCTGTTGACTTCTATGAATGCCTTAGCAGCTAAAGCCACAGAAATCAGACCCCATACAGCCAGTTAGGGACAAGTGTGCTTTCTCAGTATCATGTTCTCCTTTTGCTAATTCTCAATAAATAATTTTATTATTTGCATCACCAGTTCCTTCAGGCTTACTGAAATCCTTAGGCCAGGTTCACTCCAGCAGGTGCATGAGGCTAAAAATTTTTCATGTGTCTAAAATGAAACATGTTAATATCTCTCTCTTAGAAGTAGAGCCAAGAAGGCTGCAGGATGGGTGGAGAGAGCAAATGGGGGTAGGGGTTTTGGAAAGTGTCTTTCACAAGGGATTAGAGAAATGGGAGGACTGACTCTGGAAATAAACTTTTGTGCAGAGCAAGAAGTTGAGATGTGAGGGAGGAACCAGACACAACTGCAGGGACACTGCAGCAGTCTATTACTTGGGTAGAGGCAGAACATGATATGCCTTCTCCTTCCCTTAGCTCTCTGCCCTACCTACCCACCTTTCACCCATCAAAATGCCTTTAGGCAGAACATGCAAAAATCCGTCATATTCCCTGATGGCTGCTGGTGTGTGAGTTTGTGAACAGGCCTTTGGCAGATTCTGCTGCTTGTGTGTCGCTTAGGTTTGTTGAGTCACTCTCCCAATAGGAGCTGGAAACCTGCAAAAAGCATGGAGTAAATGCTACTCTCTTGCGGCTGCTTTGCCTTGCCAGAACTTAGAAAGACTGGGCATGAATGCTGCACACAGGAGGGTGCCTGGCAGTTTGGTAGGAAGCGGGAGGACGGGCAGCCCAGCAGAAGGCGCAGGCAGTGGTCTCTGTCCTGTGGGTGGTGTGAGGTTCCCACTACGCACAAGCCTCAGGAGCGGCCAGTCTGGCCTCATCAGAATAAGTGGAGCACAGATACTGTGAGATCCCTGCAGGTAACAAAAGGGAAGTTTGGTGTGAAAATTGGGAAATTTTGGAGCTAGTCAGGGCAGTGGGTTCATACATCTCTCTCTCCACTTAAAGACTCCCATAGCTATACAGCTGTCACATGCTGCCTAGGAATCATGTTCCACACCTGCTGAGGTCTTATATTAGACATATTTGAAATGTATAGCCTCTCAGAGCTACTCAAACTGCTTGTGGCTTCAGTCTGTGGTGTAGCTACTTTTATTTCATGAGAAGAGAGAAGTTCAGGGTGGTGGAAGGTGCGGGTCCTTTGTGAATCCCACAAGGTACTGTCTTCAGGCAGTTAAATGCTCTTAAAAATTGGCTCACAGCATATAAATGATGTGGGACAGAACTTGGGGTCTTTGCTTACAGTCTTAGTATTTTCCAACCCATAGAAAATGCTGGTTCTCAATTTCTTTTATTTTCACTATCACATTCCAATTATACCAGTCATCCAACCCCCCTGCCCAAGGTAGACAATGAAATTGCCTAGGAAACACATCTCCCCAAGTAAACCCTGCAAACTATGTATGTTCTCTTATTTTTAAATACTTTAAATGAAGATGTGAGAGAGTTTTATTGATTCTTACTCCCTCCCCAGTACACTGCACTATTAATAACAAATGCAACAATGTTATAAATACTCAGAACACCAATGTGTTGGCATAAAACCAGCAATAAATTCCCCTCCTTTGCATACAAGTGAAAAATCTCTAATAGTATGGTCTGCAATTTACCTACACTAAGAGCAATCAAGAACCATACATAATATAAAGGTGCTGCTGAGAATAGCCAAAACATACAGGATAATTTCATTTTGCTTTCAGGGGAACTGATCTTTGAAGAGATCCCTAATGAGATTCTGCTTGTCTCAGAGTAACCTAAAAACCAGCTACCGTTTAACACCCCACCATGGTGGGGTTTGGAGTAGGAACCAGTAGTTCTGACTATGTTAATAGGTTTATACTTTTTACATCTTATGTTAAGATCTGGAACTCATCCTATAGCCACATAATGAAATGTCTGTTAAAAAACTAAAACAAAACATAAAGATGGGGTTGCACCAAACATTAAACTTTTTTACATAAGGATGAAATGTTCAGTTTTAATACTGTAATTTCTCTAAGTGTCTGGTTTTGGACAGTTGAAAGCAGGAACACTGAAATACACTGCAATGTAATGATGCAATGACTAACAGGCTTGGAGGTTTTGCATTTGTTTGCTTGTTTACCTGGCTCATCACGTTGTCATGTTTCCCAGTCCCAAATGCTTGGCTATCCACACCTCCCCGTGTTCAGCTCAGACACCTTTTCTGTGAGCTTGGGTGCTACGCTGCTCTCACTTATGTCTACACTACAGCAGTTCAGCTTCTGTGTGAATTAATCCAGACCACGAGCAGGTAAGAGCTGATCCGGCCAAACACCACTCCTGCATTTTCCCATGTCTCAGATGTTTCACTGTCCTCCTGTCAGTATCTCATGCCCTGGGATGCCCACCGGTGGGGTGGTGGGTGTGCAGCAACTGTAGCCTCTTACTGTGGTTGCCCTGATGTTTCTGCAGTACCTCTTTCTGAACCCACTGTTTCTTGAGGCGTGTGTTAACTTTGTGAAGTGGTCGATTGATTGGTATCAGTACGCTTTCTGGTTTTGTTTGCATAAAAAGGATCCTGGCTCTATGCTGGAGAACCTGACAGATGGCCGTTACAGAAGTAAAGAATATTGTTACATGTAAATTGTTTGAATTTGGACTTATTGTTTAATTTCTCTGGAATAGGTGGCATGGGGATGATGGTAGTGTTAGAGATTGGTGGCCTAACATCTGGCATGTTTAGTTTTTGTTTACTCTGAATTTATCCCTCTCAGTGGCACACATGTGCGTTCTCTGTCCAGATGCAGCCTCACCAGGATGAAGTTTTGGAGCCTTTGGTGTTCTTCACAGACAGATTAAACCCCTTTTTCATTCTTTAGGTTAATTTCCTTTCTACAGGAAAGGCAAAAGTGTTGTTTATTAGAGGTTGTGTAAATATATGGTAACATTACACCTTCAAACCCAGTCACACTGTTATGTTGCCATGGTACCTAAAAAAACACTCAAGAGATGCACAGCCTAATTCTGCTGTTACTGGTCATGGTGCTGGCACTGATGGAGCAGTTTTAATATGAAACTGGAAACTGGCCTTTTCTGAGGTCCTCTGAGTAGCATTCAGATAGAAGGAGCAGGGAAGCAATTTGCTGCATTTTCTGGGTTTACTGAACAAGTGGAACGGATAGACTTGAGAGCTGTGGTTGAACCAATGAGAAGTTGAACCAAATGAGTCAAGGAAGGGCTTTATTACTACTTTGCTGGCAATAGCACTCTATGTACTTAAAGTTACGTGAGTGGAAAACTCATTCCTGTGGGGAAGAAATGTGTACCTGAATTGCCATTGTATAAAAATGCTGCAATAGGGTTACAGGAGCTAAAGATCCCCCGTGTCAGGAATGAAACCCAAGAGGAAATGCATAAATACAAATAATTCCAGCTGTAAGCATACTATTTAAATGGAAATCCAGGTTTAGTTTTATTTTGCGTCTTACTGACCACAATTACTACTATGGTAGTTTCTACAGCTGAGACAATGTGTTTTTAGTGCAACATACGTTAGTTGTTAGTAGAAAGCTCTTAAAGCACCACACAATTTTAATTTCTTTTGGAATAAGTATTTTAATGTAGAAGTAGATTGATTCTTAATTCCATTAAACCAATTTCTTTAGGACAAGTTGTCCTGGTTTCAGCCAGGATGGAGCTAGTTTTTTGTCTGCAGCAGCTCCTGTGTTTTGGAGTTGGTATGTGAAACAAGGTGACAGCATGCAGCTGCTGTTGTTCACTGCTGCTGAACGACCAAGGACATCTTGCAGTTTCCCAAGTTTTGCTGATGTGCAGGTCCAGACACTTGGGAGGGCACAGCCAGAATAGTTGATCTAAACTGGCCAAAGAGAGTGTTCCATACCATAGACGTCATGCCCAGTATAAGTGAGGGTCAGCCATTGCCCCTCAGCCCTGCTTTCTGGCAAGCCTTCTTTTTTGCATTGCCCTTTTTGCCCTTG